>JADBJO010001432.1:327500-335000 GCA_016801955.1 Conus betulinus
GGCCCCTCGGCTATAAATAACGCCCACAGAGAGTTGGCAGACTGCGCGCCCTCCCTGCTGTGGCCTCCGCTGTCGGCTGCACTGTAAACAACATGTTTTGACTTCCAGACTGTGTTGTGTGACACGAATGTGTCCGCAATGTCAACCCCACATACGTTTCATGAAACTGTTTCGTTTCATGTCGATTTTTGTTCGTTCGTTTGTTTGTTTTGGGTGTGTTGTGTTTTTGTTTTGCTTTGTTTCCCGAACGAGAGATTGTTGTCGGACACATTTTCGCGAATGTTTTCATTTTACGATATGCTTCAAACCAGAGAAACATGTTTCGTGAAATTGGCATCATGAGCCAGAGAACGGCGCTGGTGAACACACGACTGTGCCCACTTTCAAGCCGACGTACTAGCCAGGTCCGCTTCAGAATCTGACTTCGGCGAAAGCTTCAGTGCTGATGGAGTTCATGAGGTTTAGCATGGTGACAGTTTCATTTCTGATCGAGCTGGTGTTGAGCAAGATGAAGTGTCCTCGCCTGACGTGAATTTAAAATCAAACATCAGTCGACGACAACTACGCTGGCTTTTAGCAGCATTGCACGTTCGCGCTGCTCTGCTGGAAGAAGTTTGACCAGTTCGGTCGCGCTTTTCAAAGAACATGACACTTTTAAATGGTTGCCCGGGATGGCAGTCTGATTAAAAAAAAGAAAGAAAAGAAGAAAAATCGAACAGAAAAAAAAAGATCAGTCAGTTGCATCTGTCGGAATTATTTTGTCTGCGTCTCTGCACCAGTCAGGTGTTTTTTGTGCACACTGACTGCTAGGGGGGGGGGGGGGGGGGGGGGGGGGGGGGGAAGGGGGGGGGGGGGGGTTGTCTGTGGTTGTGCGAGTCGCTCGAGACTGGCTGCTTTTTCTGCGGGACTTTTGTCGAGTGTGACGTAACTCACAGCGAAGCAGCTTCGACAATCATTGGCCAAAATTCACGGCGTTTCTTCGGAAAATACACCGCGGCTGAAAACACTGCCCTGAGCAGATAGTGCGAAAACCATCAAAGAAATCGAGGAATGGAACAACTAACAAGAAACAGAACAGGAAAAAAGCGCATGACTGCAAAAGATTCAGCGGCAGTCCCTACGCGAGTAGTGCAAACAGTGTGGCCTTTTGGCGAACCCGCTAGAGGAGACCCAGCGCTGCGGCTGAGTCACCTCGGCGATGTTCGGCGGGACTTGATGTGATCAAGAATAGGCGGAAACACGGTCTACAGAGTCCCCCCCCCCCCCCCCTCCCCCTGCTCCTTCCCTTTTCTGCCTTTCCCTCTTCCCCCTCCCTCTTTCCCTCTCCTCTCTTCTCTGGACACACACACACACGCACGCACGTACGCACGCACGCGCGCGCGCACACTCATACACACTCACGCTCACACTCTCACTCGCTTGCTCACTCATACACGCGCACGCGCGCGTTTGCGCGCACGCACATGTGTATTTTTAACACACACACGCACACGCACGCACGCACACACCACACACACACACACACACACACACACACACACACAAGATAATTTTGACTTCACACACACACACACACACACACACACACACACACAACGCACACACCGCCACACAATTATACACAACACACACGCGCGCAGACGACAATAATCGCACAGCCGGTCGTTTGATCCGCATGTATGTGGCGGTAAACGCCCCTCGTCTCCAAATGTCGGCTTCATGGGTGGGGTAATCATCATCAACATGCCGCTGTTTCTGTGTTTAGCGTGCCTGTCACCAGATGGAGACTGACGTAAGCTGGAGCTGTCGACACTTTCAGTTTGTTTGTTTGGGTGTTTCTTTGTTTACTCCGTCCAGGAGGATATGTGTTTTCATTGCGTCTCTTGACTGACTGGTGTGACCGGCTTTCTGTAAGATTACGCAGAAATACTGCTAAAGTGATTTTTAACAAAAGAAATTTGGGTGGGAGCATGAAGTAAGGTGCACGCACGAACCTGTTAACTTTTGGTGGGGGATTTGCGATCTACAGGTCAGGTCCGGGATTTCCTTGTGTAAAAGTCTTTTAAATCGATGTCGTGAGACGGGGTTATTTTCATTATTTTATTATTATATTATTATATTACTCTTGGGCATTTCTGGACCATATTGTAGTATTGCAATATAGGTGGGGGGGGGGGGGGGGGGGGAGGGGGGGGGGGGGAGTTATTACCCTTTGGCATTTCTGACACTTTCGTAACGTCGCAAGGTTTTTGTTTTTTTTTTTTTGTTTTTTTTTTTAATGCTACGCCAAGCAAACGCTGGGTTTCTTCCGCCTTTAAAGGGGAAGTAATTCATTGATAAGTAAGACGGGGATATAAAGAGGAGGTGGGGGGGGGGGGGGGGGGGGGGGGGGGGGGGAGGAGGCGGGGGTCGGTTTTAGAAGGGGGGTGGGGGGGGTTGAGGAAAAGAGAGGAGCAAGCGGAGGCCTATCTTACCCATGAAACGCCGCCCTTTGTGAGTAGTATTTGTACAAGGGGGATACTGTGACAAGTTGGCGTTAATAAAAGCCGCCGCGCGCGTCGGTCTGCAATTAAGCGCACGTGATCTTTGGTACGCTAGTTAGGTCAGTCTCGAAATGTGTGGCCATGAAGGCTTTCCAGATGAGAGTAACTAGCCTTAATTGATTGGCGTCAGCCACTGGGCCGTCGTGGACGACATCTGTGGTAAGACCAGGTTGATGTCTCGCTGCGCAGTTTTGTAGTTAAGGCACAGTGTTATTTTAATGAAAACTCGCCTCCTGCAGCGCTCGTTTCCACATGTTGTGTCATCCGAGTCGGTTTCAGTACGGTAAAGGAAGAAGTGCGCGCGCGCGCGCGCGCGTGTGTGTGTGTGTGTGTGTGTGTGTGTGTGTGTAGGGGGTGGGAGGAGGTGAGGGGGTAATGGAAGTAGTCCTAACTATTCAGCACTGTAAGAACCCCTTTAAGTCCTAGATATTCATTTCTGTTGGAAACCCATTAAGTCCCCATCTCTCTCTCTCTCTCTCTCTCTCTCTCTCTCTCTCTCTCTCTCTCTCTCTCTCTGTCAGAGCAGACTGGGAGGGGGGTAGGGGGATTCATTGAGTTGGAATGGGAGGAGGGGGCGGAAGGGCGGGGGTAGTAGAGGAGAGGAAGAGAGGGGATAGGAAAGGCAAAAGGACATTGATAGCATAATTTGACATGCAGGGACGTGGGGTGGACGGGGGTAGGAACGAAAGATGGGCGGTGTGTACCCAGCAGATAGAAAACTGAACCAGTGAGGAAACAAAATTGGGGGGGGGGGGGGGGGGGGGGGGGAGGAAGAAGGGGATATGGGGGAGGGAAAAGGGATAGGGAAAGACTGGGGCGTGCGGGGGGGGGGGGGGGGGGGGGGGGGGGGGGGGGGGGGGGGGGGGGGGGGGGGGGGGGGGTTCCTTCTGATACGAAGACTGGGGGGGGGACTTTTTTGATATCGTGGAGTGAAGGATTTTTGTACCCGTGTTGATAGCGTGCCAGAATATCATATCTTTACAGGCGTATCAGACACCCCTGTCCTACTCCAGCCACTTTCTTCTCCCTCCCCCCTCCCACCCACCCTCCGCCCTGTCTTTACTCCCTACACACATACATACATACGTATCTAGACCCCTCCCTCTGTGCCTCCCACCATCATCACGAGCGTCACCAACATGCCGTCCCAAAGAAAAAAAAAATCACTTTTTTTTTAAAATCACGTTTCTCACCTGCGGAGGGTTTTCACGTGAAGTCTTGCGTCACGAGCCGTTTTTGGTGCCGGTAATGATGGGGAGGGGGTGGAGGTAGATATGGATGAGGGCGTGTGGGGAAAGTGGGGGTAGGTGATAAGGTGGGATCGTGGGGAGATGGGATATGGATAAGGGGTGGATGGGGGGTTTGGACGGTTTGGGAGTTGTGGAGTCAAGGAAATGGGAAGTCTCTCTCTCTCTCTCTCTCTCTCCCTCTCTCTCTCTCTCTCTCTCTCTCGTCTCTCGTCGTCCTCGTCGTCGTCCTCCTCCTAGTTCTTCATATTCCTCCTCCTCCTCCTCCTCCTCCTCCCAAACTGCAATTGAAATGCAATTAAATTTTGAGGGTCTGTTTTCTTTTGTTCTTTCTTTCATGTTTGCAAATGCGGATGAATATTTTAAACACAGTTTGTTTTTGTTTGTTTTTTGGTTCGTTTCCTTCGAACTGGGGAGAGGTGCGTGGGGGTGGGGGGGGGGGGGGGGGGGTGCGTGTAAAAGAATTCCTGACCAAAAGTTCCACGTAAGTGTTACATGCTGGACAAAGGAAAGACACAGAAGACTAGAAGAAAGTGAAGGGGGAGAGAGAGAGAAAAGAATGAATGGAGACAAAGCTGGTTTGGAAAGGACGTCAGTTAAAGGGGAAGAGATGTGCAAATAGAATAGACAGGGAAAAGAGAAAGAAGTGGAGACGAAGAAAAAAAAAAAAAAATGTAGAAGAGGAGGAAAGAAGAAAAGAACGAAAGGAGTATTTTGGTTCAAAAAAAAAAAAAGAAAGAAAAAAATTTTTGCGATCCACTCACAGGGGGGAAAAAAGTCTTGCCATGGTTTCTTTGTTGTTCGTGAGACAAACGTAGAAGAGGAAGAATGATACAGAAATCACGGAACTGAAAGAAAGGAAAACCGCACAAAGAAATACAGGAGAGAAAAGAAAAGCAAAGAAAATAGTTCCAGAAAGAAAGGAGAAACCAAGTTGGAAGTAAAGAATCGAAAGAAAGAAAAAGAAATGAAAAGAAAAAGGAAGGCTGCTTTGTCATGTACTCGTCTCGAAAAGCCTGCCTGCATGCGTGAAACTAGACTGTAATTGAAAGGGGTGGTAAGGCGGGTGTAGATGGGGGGCGGTGAGGGAGCGTTGGAAAGTGTGGGGAGGGGAGGTGGGCACCTCAACTCTCCATTTCCTGCAGCCTTGGCCGGATTGGAAGGACACGACGAACAAAACAAATTAAGTCGGCAGGATGTGACGGGGGGAACAACAAACACGCAAATGAATCGGTGTAGACTTGTTTGGCTGCAAAAGCAATTAATTTAAAACCAGTTGTATAGATTTGTTAGGCTTCAAAACCGATTCATTTAAAATCAGTGGCTGTTGACAAACAACGGTGGGACAGGTAAACGGATAATCCCGATGCCCTTGACGTAAACGACAAACACTGCAGTTAGTGGAGGAGGAAGGAAGTAACGGGCAGCAACTCGTAATTTACCAGGCACAGGCCCAACAGTCAGACTATTAGAAACTGGGAGGTGGGATGAATGAAAAGGGGCGGAGGGATGAGATGGGGAGGGGAAGATGAATGAAGTGGCGGGAGGGCATGGAGGAGGAGGGGTACATTTGGAATTCAGATTATGGATTCAAGTTGTGTGAAGGGATTTCATCTTCAGAGTCGAACGATCAGCATCAGTAGAGGTTGTGGAAACGTTGTGTTCTCGATGATGATGATGACGATGATGATGATGATGATAACGTCCTTGGCATGTTCTCAGTTATTCGAGAAGAAGGCTACAGGAGCGAAGCGCTGTTTGCATTGTTTGTCGAGTTTTGCTCCGAGTTGGATGAGGATGTGTTCAAAGTAACGGTTGTCATGAAATGTCAAACAAACGAGCTTAAGTTCGTGCCTGGCACTGTTGAAGGCTTTCTTTAATTTAAATCGACAAGAGTGTGCTAGCGATCACGTTGGCGTCGAAGGTGCTTGTCAATAAGCAGTCAAACTTTGACGATCTGTTCAGACGTGCATGTTTTCTGACTACTGTCCGTTTTCCCCTTTCGGACCGCGCTGAACAGGGCCAACAGAATCACTGCGTTTAAGAAATGTTTGGCAGTCCAAAAACCACCGCCACTAAAAGCATATGAACACTACTCACAGAGACAGTCTTTTTGCTGGCTGTTCTTTTTTGATATAACGGCAAAGATGGGGATGAGTAGGTCCCACGAACGGTGAAGATGTGGTGGAGGAGAGAGAGAGGGGTTTTGGTATTGATGAAACTGACCTCTGTGTGTGTGTGTGTGTGTGTGTGTGTGCATTCTCCAGCCCCTACCTACCGTCACCTCCTTGATTCCCATCCCGATTTCATCTCCCACTTCACGTATATCTTCTCATCCCCCCCCCCCCCCCCCCCACCCCCCCCCCCCCCCCCCCCCCCCCCCCCCCCCCCCCCCCCCCCCCCCCCCCCCCCCCCCCCCCCCCCCCCCCCCCCCCCCCCCCCCCCCCCCCTTTCGCCCAACCCCGCCTTTCCCTTATTCCATGCATTTTTCTTTCTCTCGCCAACCGCTCGTGTTTCCTCTTTTGGTTGTCATGATGGTTTGGTGCTGTTAGTGAAATTCACTTCAGGAACAAGACAACTTGAAAATGTTAGTTTGACAGCACACTCTCCCTCAGTTTAGCTACATTCTCTCTCTCTCTCTCTCTCTCTCTCTCTCTCTCTCTCTCTCTCTCTCTCTCTCTCCACCCGCTTCTTCATTTCTTTACACGTTAATCATGTTTGGCAAGTCTACTGTAGGAAGGGAAGTTGAAAGTGACAAGACAATTGTACAGCCTGCCCCCCCCCCCCCCCCCCCCGTCTCTCTCTCTCTCTCTCTCTCTCTCTCTCTCTCTCTCTCTCTCTCTTATCTTCTTCTTTTCCCGAACTCGAATGCAGCGAGGTTTGGAGCCTTTGTTTTTGTGTTGGGGTTTTCCCCCTTCCAGTTTGCAATGTGGATCAAACATTTAAAACATCATTTCCTTTCCGTCAAGCTGGGGGGGTATGGGGTGGTGTGTGTCAGAGAATTCTTCAACACAAACATCCCGCACAAGTGTCAACTGCTGGAGATAGGGGAAACAAAAACAGAAAAAAAAGAAAAGAAAAAAAAAAAAAAAGGGGGGGGGGGGGGGGGGGGAGAGAGAAAGGAATAAATAGACCTTGAAATGCGAAGGAAGGGGAGCCAAGGAAAGAAAAGAACAGGCAAAGGGGACAGGGGGTGAACAGAAAGCAGGAAAATAAAGAATACACGAACTGTTGAAAAAAAAAAAAAAAAAAAAAAAGAATATGACGGTTCCAGACCACACACACACGCGTGCACGCGCAAGAAAAAACTGCGCCATTCGTTCATTGGAATGGTCTTCCTGTTCTTTCATGTTTACGTTCCTAAGGTAGAAAAAAAAAGAGAAAGAATTAGGAAAGAAATTGCATGTTGTTGAAAGAAAGGGCAAGAAGAAAGAAAGCAAGCAGTAAATGATAGGGCGAAAAAAACAAAGAAAAGCGGAAGAAAGAAAGAAGCACAAAGCAAAAGACAGTCTGGCTGCATGTCATGTGCTGTCACAAGAAGACTGACTGTACGCGTCAACTTTGCTCTTATTGAAGGAGTTGTAAGGTGAAAGGGGGGCTGGGGAGGGCAGAGGCCTAAAAACGGAAGGGGGGGGGGGGGGGGGGAGCACGTACTCAACACTTTACTTCCTTCAGGTCAGCAGGATTTAGGGGCACAAAGCGGATTATTA
>JADBJO010001432.1:352500-355000 GCA_016801955.1 Conus betulinus
TGGAAAGGCCCCCTCTCTCGCTCTTCTCTTCCCCATGTTTCCCTATACTCCACGCAGTTCCGTCCACTCTCCCCCTCACCTTCCCCTTCCTGCCTAATACTTTCCTGGTAGATTCCATGCCGGCCATAGCAAGGGGGATGGGGGGGGGGGGGGGGGGGGGAGGAGGGGGGGAGGAGCAGGAAAGCGGATGGATGAGGAGAGGTGGGGGGGGGGGGGGGCTGTAGGCCTTGGGGGCTTCAGTTGTGTGCATGCGTGTGTGTGTGTGTGTGTGTGTGTGTGTGTGTGTGTGTGATTTTGCCAAGTGTAATTTGTCATAGATCCTGTCGTAAATATTTCGCTCGTCCTCGACCCCCACCCACCTCTCTCTCTCTCTCTCTCTCTCTCTCTCTCTCTCTCTCTCTCTCTCTCTCTCTCTCTCTCTCTCTCTCCGTGTAGTTTTCCCTTTTATCTATGTAGTGCATTCTTTCGTAGGTTTTGCTTTCGTCCCCTTTTCCCGGTGCTTTTTCTTTTCTTTTTTGTTTATCTATTTTTTATTGTATGCTATTTCATTTATATTTTATGGCTTTCTTTTTCTTCCGCAGTTGTTTTTATTCTGTTCTGATTTAATTTGTTTTTGTTTGTGTTTTTTTTCCTTGTCTACTTACCTAAATTGTATTGGGTCATTTTTTTTTGTTGTTGTTGTTTTTAAAGGGTGTTCGTTTGCGTGGTTCGTTTGCATGCAGCCCCTTTTTCATGTGGTTTTCTCCCTTCTTTTTGGGGTTAGGCCACTACTCTTCAGTGATCCCCTAACGGAGAAGAAAAATGGCTTTTATTTGCCCGTTTTTTTTCCACTTAGATTTATCTTATGTGTCAGTGTTTTTTGTTTTGTTTTTTGTTTTATTCCATTCTTTTTTTTTTTTTCGTCGCCTATCTTATTATGTTTTTCTTTTATTACCCTGTCGTCTTGTTTCGAGTCCTGCTGGTTGTGTGGTGTGTGTGTGTGTGTGTGTGTGTGTGTGTGTGTGTGTGTGTGTGGCTGGCTGGCTGTCTACTTGTCTGTCTGTCTGAATGTATGTGTCTGTGTGTGTGAAATGCCATTCTTATTATTAGCTGCTTTTTGTTTCAATCTCTTTTTTCTTTGTAATTTTTTCTTGTTCTGTTTTTTTTCCCTCCAAAGGGGAAAGGAGGGGGGGGGGGGGGGGGTGTGCAGGGGGGCTTGGCAAACGTGCGACATAACAGACGCGGCGACGCTTAATGAAGATGAGATAATGAATGTGTTTATAGAAAATCCTTGTTTGAAAAGCCCGTGTCACGGGACACAAACACGTTCATCGACCTGGACTGTGGCGGGGATGCTGAGAGAGAGAGAGAGAGAGAGAGAGAGAGAGAGAGCGGGGATGGGGATGGACAGAGGAGAGAGAGAGAGAGAGAGAGAGAGAGGATGGGATGGGGAGAGTTCCGGACAGAGGGAGTACTTTGGGATTGGAAAGAGGTTGAAGGAAAAGGGAAGAGGAGGGTTGGGGTAAACTTTTGGTGGTTGAGGGACGGATCTCTAAGGAGAGTTGTTTTGCTTTGCTCGGCCGAGTTAGGTTGTCGTAAATCTCTCTCTCTCTCTCTCTCTCTCTCTCTCTCTCTCTCTCTCTCTCTTCTCTCTCCTCTCTATCTCTGTTTATTCTCTTTCAGTCTCTCACTGTGTTTCTCTCTTATCTATCTATCTATCTATCTCCCTCCCTCTCTCTCTCTCTCTTTCTCCCTCTCAATGCTTCTCTCTCTCTCTCTTAGTCTCTGTCTCTCACTGTGTTTCTCTCTCTCTCTCTCTCTCTCTCATACACACACACACACACACACACACACTCTCTCTCTCTCTCTCTCTCTCTCTCTCTCTCTCTCTCTCACACACACACACACACACACACACACACCACACACACACACACACACACACACACACACACACACACAGTCTCTCACACTGTGTTTCTTTCTCTCAGTCTTTCTCACTGTGTTTCTCTGTCTTATCTATCTATCTGTCTGTGTCCCTCCCTCTTTCTTTCTCTCTCCCTCTCTGCTTCTCTCTCTCTCTCTCTCTCTCTCTCTCTCTCTCTCTCTCTCTCTCTCTCTCTCTCTCTCTCTATCTCTCTCTCTCTCTCTAGCTGTATGGTGTGTGTGTGTCTTTGTGTGTGTGTGTCTGTGTCTTTGTGTGTGTGTGACAGGTCAGTGTGTCGGTGAACTTTGTCGCAACATGAAAAAAATAAGATTCGCCTTCCGGACATAAAACACGGTTCATCGCCCTGGTCTGGAGCAGAGAGTGAGAGAGAGAGAAACAGAAAGACAGGGCAGACAGAGAGAGAGAGAGAGGGGGGTGGCGGAGTCAGCCGGAGAGCGTTAGCAATGCTTATAACACTTTTCACCAATCAGGACACGTTGAGACAGGCACGGTCCTTCTGTTGTGCAAACAGCCAGGACGCGTTGAGACAGGCACGGTCCTTCAGTTGTGCAAACAGTCAGGACGCGTTGAGAC
>JADBJO010001432.1:370000-372500 GCA_016801955.1 Conus betulinus
GGTCTTGTGTGAGTGAAAGCCGTATTTCTTTACAGGAATTTGTCGGATTCAGTAGGGGAAGGGAAGAGTAAAGGAGGAGGAGGAGAGAGAGAGAGACAGACAGACAGGACAGACAGACAGACCGACAGGCAGACAGACAGAGATTTTGCGGGCCGAGACTGCCGAGAAAACCACAGCAGAGACTGAGAAAGGGGAGATTGCCCTGTTGTTTACAGTCTGAGCCAACCACGGAGCCCACATTAGGACTGGACAGAGAAAGACGTAGAAAAAGAAGAAGAAGAGAGGGAGGACTGCAAGGGGGGGAAGGGATCATCAAACTGAACACACAAACACAGGCACGCACATAGGCGCGCGCGCACACACACACACACACACAACACACACACACACACACACACACACACACACACACACACACACACACACACACATACACACACACACGCGCGCGCGCGCACCTACATTAGAATGAATCGATTGGTTAATAAATAGATCTGAGAGAGAGAGATGCAAAGGCTGCCCAAAAAGGTACAGCAAATTAATTCTCCGTGAGAGAAAATAGAGAAAGTTGGGAAGACAATAACATTTGTTTCGCAATAATTAGAAGGTGGAGTGGACTGGAGGGAGGGGTAGGAGGGTAGAGAAAAACAGACTAGAGGCGATTGAAAGTGAGAGGCTAAAAGCTTAGTGTGTCTGGACGACAGGAGACAGCGAAGAACAACAGAAGGCAATGGAGGGATATGGGGAAGGACAAAGGAACAGGGAGAGATGATGGGGAGGGGATTGTACGTTTAATATTAGGAGATGCTTTGATTATTGAAGCAGTGTGTCTCGCTGTGTGTGTGTGTGAGAGAGAGAGAGAGAGAGAGAGAGAGAGAGAGTGTGTGTGTACGTGTGTGTGTGTGTGCGTGCGTGCGTACGTGTGTGTTCGTGCGTGCGTGTGAGTGTGTGTGTGTGTGTGTGTGTGAAGCAAAGCAAAACAAAACACATGCCCTGGGAGAATCGCTGGCATACCAGAGCAGAGACCGCCAGTTATTTTAACTTCCCACCACCTCACCATCCTCCCCCCTCCCCCATCCCACTGCCCCCAACACCTCCACCCCCACCCCACCCCCCCAACCGCAACCCCCTTGGAATCCCACCTTCTCACACCTCGCCTCTCCTCCCTCCCCCCCCCCCCAAGCCCCACCCCAACTCTCTCCCGTCTCCGCAACCTCGTTCCTCTCCACCTTCCCCCACTCCCTCCGCCTATATTACCACCCCACCCCTTCCTCCCCCACCACCCACCCCCGTCGTCCGGGGGTGGGGGGGTGGGGGGCACCACCAATCCGACCATGCGACCGTTCTTTCTCTACTTGTCCAAACCATCCGCAGCGAGCGCGCCATGTTGTCCTGTTTACCCAGACAGGTCGAGAGGGGTCGAGCGAGGGGAGGGGGGGGGGGGGTGTGGAGAAGGATGAAAGAGAGAGCTTCAGAGTAGGGGGGGGGGGGGGGGGGGGGGGGGAGGGGGAAGGAGGGGGGAGGGGGTGGTGGGAGGGAGGGGGAAGACGTTTTCAGAGTGGGAAGACGTTTTGAGAAGGCACGGTGTCGGGACAGAGGTGGATGGGTTGGAGGGGATTTGGGGGGGGGGGGGGGGGGAGGAGCGGGGAGGGAGAGTGGAAATGGGCAGTATGCCGTGCACACGTAAGTTGAAACAGAAACGCAAATTGGAGTTGTGTCCGTGGGAATTGACAGATCCTGTTTGTAAACAAACATGGTGAGGACAAATCAGCTGCCGCACAGGTAGAATGCGCGCGATACCTTGTGGATTGACCTCCGGGTTTGGATTGTTGACAGTTTTTATCAACCAAACAAATGGCGGCCTTTGAAGAACGTCAGTCTTTTGCCACTTAGAGCTGCACAGATCTCAGCGAAAATTGTTGCCTTTCGTGTGTGTGTGTGTGTGTGTGTGTGTTTTTAAGAGTATATAAATTGTGTGTGTTAGTGTGTGTGTGTGTGTGTGGTGTGTGTGTGTGTGTGTGTGTGTGTGTGTGTGTGTGTGTGTGCATGTCTGTGTGTGCATGCGTGCGTGCTTGTGCGTGTCTGTGCGTGAAGAAACGCTAATGTCAGAACAGACCACGAGAGAGAGAGAGATGCGACGGAGAGAGAAACAGAGAAGGATAGGGAAGGCGAATGAGGAGGGGGGCCGGGGGCGGGGGCGGGAGTGGCAGACTGCTGTCCACTCGACGACACTCGGACAGGCTTGTGTACACGGGGCAAGCGCACTTACACCCACATGCGCGTGCACGCTGCGCGCGGTTGCACATCACTGCACATAATTATATACAACATGAGATACGGCTGGTTGCCCAGACATATTCATAGACGCACGCAAGCGCGCTCACGCACGCACACACACACACACACACACACACACACACACGCGCGCGCGCGCGCACACACACACACACACACACACACACACACACACACACACACACACACACGCCACACCACACCA
>JADBJO010001432.1:377500-380000 GCA_016801955.1 Conus betulinus
CTGTAGGAATATTCGCCGGCTGCATTCTGCTGTAACGAATGTTATCTTCTTTTTCTTTTTTTTTTTTTTTAACTGAAATGGAAATTTCCATGTAAATGGTCAGATTTGTGTCAGTACCAGACTTTTTTCAAGAAGGTATCGAGTTACCAGAAAGTGCCATTTACATCCAGAATATTATCAATCTAATAAGGCATTCTCCTAAGTCCACTTTCTAGAGTACAAAAAAAAGTATCCTTAACCTTTTCCTTTACTTCGCCACATGCTTTAAACCCCACAAGACCACAGCATGTTTTTGTCAAAGTCTGTCGTTGTTCAAACTGATGAGAAAACTGAAGTTCTAGTTTTCTTTTTTTTAAAACAAGGCCAGAAACTCCAAAGCGACGTGTGTGTGTGTGTGTGTGTGTGTGTGTGTGTGTGTGTGTGTGTGTGTGTGTGTGTGTGTGTCGGGGTGGGGAGGGAGGAGGGAAAGAGGGGTGCAGAGGTAGGGGGAGGTGGGTTGGAGCGTAAATCCCGTTCCTTTCCCTCCCCAAACTTCATATCTACCTGAGAGATTTGGCGGTCACTAGCCACTCGGTGCTCATGGTTTTATTTCCTTTTCTTTTTGTTCTTCTGTTGCATTTGTTCTTGTTTGTTTTAATTGAATTAAAATGGGGTCAGCTGGGTTGGTTTTGTCGGAGGGGGGGGGGGGAGGAGGGGGTAGCTTTCTCATCGAAAGGTAGGGTTGTAAAACTGCAGCTGCTTTGGAGAGCACGTGTCGAATACGTCATGAAAGGATACCGGCTTATACCTGAGGATTGTGTCACGTGACAATTGCCATCTTCTACAACCCCACCTCCACCCCCCTCCTTTTCTACCCCCCCCCCCCCCCCCCCCCTCCCGCCCCCATTTCTCTCTGCGCGGAACCTGTGCCGCACTGGCACCACCTTCTCTCTCTCTCTCTCTCTCTCTCTCTCTCTCTCTCTCTCTCTCTCTCTCTCTCTCTCTCTCTGCGCCGTCTGAGGTTTGAGGTGGTATGCACGTGGTCTGTCTCTTCCTCTCTTTACGTCTGTTACTTACTCTAAAAGGCTCTACAGTCTCAAGAGTCTCCAGCCTTTTGTCTCTTAGCTCTGGCGCTCTCGACTCTTCCTCTCGGACTCAATGTACGGATCCAGAAAAAGGCAGCGCGTACTACAGTCTCAAGACATCAACAGCTGTTCACCTAAGGGGAAAAACAAGAAACAAAACAAACAAAACCAGCTATTTTCCTTGAAGAAAATGGCGAAAAATATAAGTTGTCCTAAGGATCACAACTGTATTTTTGTCCTTCGGATCACAACGGTCGTTGTCTGGATCGTGATTATTTTCCCGTGGATGACATTTTTCCCCCTGAGGATCACATTAGTTCCTCCCCCACCCCACCCCTCACCCCCCACCCCCGGCTCCCACCATCTCCTGTTTTCTTTTTTTTTGCATTTTCTTTCTTTTGGATGAAATTGGACTTCATGGTCTCGATTCCGTTTTAAGCCACCCTAAGTCCGTGAAGCGAGTGTCTCTCACCTCCCCCCCCCCCCCCCCCCCCCCCCCCCCCCAGCCTACTCTCTCTCTCTCTCTCTCTCCCCAACGTCTGTTCCCCTGCATCAATGTTTATTGGCATAGCTATTCGTCGCAAAGTGTAGTAGAGTACAACTGTCAACGAAACCGTAACACGTGCCAAGCGAAACGCGTAACACTTGGCGGCCCTAAATTTTCTTCGGTATCACAACGGTTATCTTTGTTTTCCTCTCTCTCTCTCGTTGAAAACGTCGTTAACAGCGAAAACGGCCATGATCAATGTGCCACCACAGAACACCAGATCGGGCCAGGGATAGGGCCAGCAAGATGGGGGGAAAAGGTTGTGATCTTGTTGATAACAAATGTTTCCCTATTTTCTGCTGGTTTTTCTTATGGATAATACCTGTTTTGCAAGAGAAATTAAGGGGGGAGGGGGAGCAGTTGCAACCTGGGACGAGAGTTTGGGGTGGGTAGGTGTGTCCTCAAGGGGAAGAACTCGGAATGTTTTCTCTAATAGAGTTTCAAATTTCATGGAAGGAGCAGCTTTCCGGCAACAGTCATCGAAAGGAATTTTTCTTTTTCTCGGGACTGTTAGAAATTTTCAAGGGTGGCTCAGGGATAATTCTCCTTAGGCTTTTGCGCTTAATAAAAGTGCTTGCAGCTCCGAGTAACAGAATGAGAGATAAGTTCAAACATTCAACACTGCATGAATATGAAAGAACTGACACAAGTGTACTTTCACACAAACAAGTTTACTTGTTTATACAAGGGGAAAATTATACACATGACTTAAACTTCGGTGCGGGCTGACTTTTCCCACATTATCTCATCTTTAAGAGAAGGAAATTTCTGGATGAGTTGAGTTGGGAGTCCACTGGGCAGATCAGAACTTATCTGATGTTGGAGAGGATTGTTGCTCTCTGTCCAGCAGCTGGTGACTTTTTAAGCAGGCTGATCAGGTGAGCCTCCT
>JADBJO010001432.1:385000-405000 GCA_016801955.1 Conus betulinus
ACCTGCAGACCACAGAAACGACACCGCTTATGGCGCTCGTCCACCAGGTCTCGTTGCAGATCACGTCATCCCGTGATTTTTTTTTCTTACTGTTGACGGGAGTGTGTGTGTGTGTCAGAGAGGTGGGGGGGAGGAGGAAGGAGATGGAGGGGAAGGGGGGTTGAAGTGGAGAAGATGCAGGAGGATGATGAGCAGTGGTGGTTGAGTGGACAAAATAATCATTAGCAACAGTCATGCCTGGAAGTAATGAGAGGAAAGAAAAATGTTCTGAAAATCCCATGTGGATAGAAAAAGAAAAAGATCGGAGCACAATTTCCATAGGGAATAGGAAGAATTCAGAAACAAGACACATGAAATAGAATCCCAAACGGTTTGAGATACCTGGTATGTGGTTTGCTTGAGATTTAATGGAGTTTATATAAAATTTTTGAGAGAACTTTAAGAGAAATAAATGTGTTTGTATAAAATATAGTTTCTGAAAGGCATTTGACACCCACTAGCCATGTTGCAATGCTAAAATGTGTAATTTTGTCAAAAATAATCTTTGTGTGGCTGTGTTTGCTAAACTCATAGATGAAAGTTTGAATACCACAGATGGAAGTTTGAATACCGTATGAAAAGGAATTATCTGTTTGTGGGGAATGACGAGTGATACAGTGAATAGATAAGTATCCAACAAGAAAATTGATCTTGATAGGGATTTCAGATGCACAGAAAGATATGAATGAGTTTAAAGTCACATGGAGTTAAGAAAGCATACTTCAGCAGGTACAAGTGGACTGATATTGTAAAGCCATTAAGTGCTTGGATTTTATTTTGTAAAAGGATAAGTGAGTCTGATAGAAATACAGAATGTGTTCAGATTCGATGTATTTAAGGAAGAAGATAGATGTTGAAAGTCCGAGGAAATGGTTTCTTAGCCACTATTTCGCTGTCTTAATACACTGATTGCCAAAACAGGTATTTTGAGAGAGAGAGAGAGAGAGAGAGAGGAGAGAGAGAGAGAGAGAGAGGAGAGAGAGAGAGAGATGTCGGGATTTGTAGCTTATTGGACAAAAACGTGAAGATTTATCGTTGAATATGAGTTTTTGACAAAGTTTGAAGCTCATAGACACTTTGACTGAAATGAGAATTTACCGTTCGGAGAAAAGATGATGTTCGCGGGTAATGGACGACAAGTGTTACATAGAACTGTAGGCATGCTCAGGACCAGTGGAAGAAAACAATGCACCCGAAGGTGCCAGTGGTACCCAGAGAAGCACGGTCCTCGACCGCCAAACCAACCGGCCGGGAGCAGTCCCACACCGCCCTTGGAAGCCTGCGCTGTGTTGACATATGTTTCAGCACCCACGGGGCATTCTATCGCGGTGTATGTGTAACACCTGTTCCTAAAGAAGCCAGATGTGTGACTGTTTAGATAAAAGTAACGCAAACTTAAGTGTCGCCAGAACATGGATAACAGACGTACAAGAAATGTTGAATGGAAAGCTATTTTCAGAAAAGAGAAAAAAAAAAATCTCAGTCAAGAGAAGTGAGACTATAACAGCTTCAAATTGGGATTGTTCATAGAGTATTAGGAACGAAGTTAGTACCGTAGTGTTTTTGTAGTATGGAGAAAAACAAAAGAAAACATCCAACATCTTTTCTGGAAATGTCACTTTATTCACTTGTATTGGCTAGATTTCCAAACAATCCTGAAACAAAACAAACAAACAAACAAACGAAAATGGATGCTGGCCAGTGATTTCCACTTTGAATGAACATCTAGTAATATTTGGTTTTGGACAAGATATCAGAACTGATGTGTGTGTGTGTGTGTGTGTGTGTGTGTGTGTGTGTTTCGTTCTTTAAGCCAAGTCTTGCCTTGTGTGAATGTGAGATGAGAAAAGAACTGCTTCCTTTTGGGGTGTACACGTGAACCGCAGCCTAAGCAGTTGATGTTCTGGTGCATCGGGGGAAAACAAATCATGCTGAACACAATTTCCTTTTCGACCTGGCACGTGAAGGCAACACGTATGTTGCTTCGTTCGAAGGAGAAGTGGCTTTAAAAGGGAATGAACCGAATTGGGAACTAGATCATGTAAACTTCGTCCAGTCTTTCATCTTTCTTTTTTTTTTTTTTTTATTGAAAAGTATTCCTACTTTAGATGCCCGGCTACGTGATAGGCCAAAGTTTTAGAAGCTCCTGGCGAGTAGGGGGAGAACCTTCGGATTTCACATTATCGTACTTAAAAGGACGTGTAGTATGGTGAATAAAAGATGAGCTTGGTTGCTGGATGGATTGGAGGTTCGTGTTCCCTCACTGAGGCCTCGCTGTGGGAGACAGTCATTCATTATCCTTACAACATCAGGACGTCAAATCCCACTCTTTACGGCATGGGGACACGTGACCCATGACGTACGTGGGGCCTGGTATGAAATTGAGTTAGTTAACGGGAGGGAGCTTGGGAACGGAAGAGGGGGGTAAAGGTGGGGGGGATGTGAGGGGTGGCATGGCGTTTGGCCGTTAATGAAGGGTGTAAACTTACGTAATGGCTGTGTCCAACGGAAACCAATTACGTTGTGAGCGGGGAGCAGCCAGAGGCTCGTGATCGAGTTCTTCTCGATTCGATTAGATGGTTGACGGCGTAACAGGCCGTTCGGCCGGTCTTCGTCTGTCTGTCTCTCTGTCTCTCTCTCTCTCTCTCTCTCTCTCTCTCTCTCTCTCTCTCTCTCTCTCTCTCTCTCTTTTGTAAGGTGTTGTGCCATGGAGTATATGGCATATTCACATTATTGTTGTTTTGTTTTGTGTTTTTTTACTTGTTTATGTTGGTTCTGATTTTTGTGTCGATATGGGCGCTGTAATCGCTTGTTTACGATTGTTTGTTTACGTTGTGTTGGCTTGTTTGCGGTTGTTACGATTTTTGTGTACGTTTCGTGGATATGGAGATATGATAGTTTGTATATTGCTGTTCTGATTTTCGTCTGCGTTGTTTGGGGGTATGGAGATTTGAAATTTTGTTAATGATTGTTCTGATTATGGGGTATAATATCTGGTTGATGATTGTTCTGATTTGTGTGGGTATGGAATTTAATAGTTTGTTGATGATTGTTCTGATTTATGTGGGTATGGGGATCTAATAGTTTGTTGACGATTGTTCTGATTTATGTGGGTATGGGGATATGATAGTTTGTTGACGATTGTTCTGATTTGTGTGGGTATGGGAATATAATAGTTTGTTGATGGTTGTTCTGATTTATGTGGGTATGGGAATATAATAGTTTGTTGATGATTGTTCTGATTTATGTGGGTATGGGGATCTAATAGTTTGTTGATGATTGTACTGAATTGTGTGGGTATGGGGATATAATAGTTTGTTGATGATTGTTCTGATTTATGTGTGTATGGGGATACAATAGTTTGTTGATGATTGTACTGATTTGTGTGGGTATGGGGATGCAATCGCACATCATCACAATGTGGTCTGAAACATAGAGAGAAAGACAAGGAAGGGTCACTGATCAAATTTGACTTGAAGCAACTTCTCTTAATTTGATGGGATTACTTTGTGATTTGGTCGCACTCGATTGTGATGTAACTTGGCTTGAGCTTGACTTGACAAAGCGCAACTTGCTCTGGCTTGATTTGAATTGTGTATACTTCCACCTGACCGTACTCGACTTGCTTTTACTGGCAGTTGGATTGTCACGACTTTGGGATTTCACTCGGTCTGTCTCGGCTAGAACTGACTTTGTTAGATTTTATTTGACCTGGCTTGCTTTTTCGTGAATTGATTTGTCTGGAACTGTTTTGACTTGATTCGAGTTGACCTGGTTTCTGTGGGCTTCATGCGAGTTGACTTGACCTCATAGGACTGGATTTCATTTGGCTGGATTTCCTTGATTTACCTGAAGTTCATTTGACTTGACCCGATTTCTGTTTACTTAATTTCGTTGGACCGTGATTTGACTTGACACGGGATGTAGTTTGATTTGAATCGTTTCACTGGAATTCATTTGACTTTGACGTGTAATATCTCTTCACTTTTAATAAACGGTTTGATGACCCTGAATTGATTTTTATTGGGTTTGATTTGAGTTGGGTTCATCTCACACGATTTTATTGGACTTTATTTCTTTTGATTTGATCTTGACCTTGATTTGTTTCACTTGACCTGATTTCACTGGACCTCGACTTGTTGCACGCGACTGGATTTCACTGGCTGAAATTCATTTGACTTGGTTCGGCCCGGGCTGACGTGCTGTGGGTGTGCCCGACAGGAAGTGACGTTGTACTGCCTGAGGAGCGGGGAGTACCAGGTGAACGGGCGGGACAACGCGGGCTACACGGCACTGCACGAGAGCTGCGTCAAGGGCAGCGTCCGGGTGGCGCGTCACCTCATCCAGCGGGGCGCTGACGTCAACTGCTGCTCGCAAGATGGTATCAGGTGACGTCAGAAGGAAGGGGGGGGGGGGGGGGGGGGGGGGGGGGGGGGGGGGGGGGGGGGGTGACAATTCGAGTAACTTAGCGCACTCGTTTTTCTCTCACAGATGACGAATTCTGCCCCGTGATTATTGTTAAGAAGAGAAATTGTTAATAGACCTTTACTACCGTCATCCTTAGAAGCTGGTGTCAGTGTGTATCCAAGACCACAGATCCTAGAGAAATGGTAAGGGATATAATGTATCCCAGTGGTTGATCAGTCTCGTGGTGACCTAAAGGTGAAAGGTAAGTTGTGACCTAGACTGAACTCAAAGTTCATGGTCTCCCATACTCGGCCACACTGACGCGCATCGAGGAAAAGTCAGATATCTTGGTGACCTTTACTGGTTCGTGGTCGATCCCATGTGTGACGTGACGTCTCTGAAGATAAGCCGGTCCAGTCGGGTGACTCGGATCAAGAACAGAGGTTAGTTGGGCTCTTCTGGATTTTAGATGTGTCATCCAGAATCGTTTGGTCATCACTCTGACACACTGGATCGCATCACAGGCTTGGACTCGATTGGTCTGACGAGGATGCTGTTTGAGTCACTGAGCTGATGATTTGAATCTGTGGATTATGGAGAGAACGGCTCTGTGTGTGTGTGTGTGTGTGTGTGTGTGTATACACATATATATATACCGTAGTATCTATCTTGAGGATCCTTCAACTCATCGCCGGCGCGTTCTGCATTCAAATCTTGCAATGTGGCCGAGACTTCAGATTCAGTGAAGAAAGAAAGAAAAAGCAAACTTCAGTAACAGCTATCAGTGAGTTAGGGGTGTCTTTTCCCCCACACCATACACCCCGAGGGGCATTTTTTGTCTTATAAAATGTTCAGGTGAATCCCGCACGATCTGAACAGGTGCAAAGACCGAAATGTTGATACCTTACAAGTCATATTTCATTGGCTGGTAGTTCAGTGAATATTTGTATAATGTTAGGCTTCTTTGGTGCTTCAGAAATTGATTTATTTGTTTCTTTGTTTACATTGTTTCAGTAGTATAATTTTCCCCAGAATCATACTGGTCTCTATTTTGATGACGCGACGGTAAATCCTTAGTCTGTCAGTGTCTTGGGATGAGGGCAGTATGAATGGATCTTTCCTCTGTTTCACACGTTTGCACAGTGTTCTTTGCAGCATGTGTATGCGAATGTTAAGATATGCATCCTGTGTGCGCACGTGTGTCGTCTTGTTTGTGACCAGAGTTGGCAGAACTATGTGAGTGGGCTTAATACCTATGAAATTCGTCGCATCAGGTTGTGTCATTTGTGCTCACGTTAGTCTTCTCTATACATTGAAGACGCTGAAAAGAAATTGCAAGAACAACAACGGTGACGACAGATAGTAAGAGAAATTTTTGATGGTTTTGGAATAACATGGATGGGAGTAGTTCCGTATTATACGGATTTCCGTATTGGCGTTTTGACGATTCTCCCACCCCCCACCCCCCCCCCCCCACCCCACCCCCGCCCCGTTTGCACTTCGAAGGATGCGTGCGCTGGTTCCCCGATCCATGTAGTTTACTCTTCAGCCTCGACTCCGTTGGACGTTTGTGGTTGGTTCTGTTTCTTTTCTTCTTCTTTTTTTTTTTTTTGTGTTTGTTATTTTTTTGTTTTTGTTTTTGTTTTATTTTTGTGTCTGAAATAGTTTTAACTATATTGTACTGAGAAGTCTAACATTCAGGATTTGTATCAAATGAGAACGCAGTACACTGTCCTTGAGTGTCAAGTTTTCGTCAGCGTCCCCAGACCGCCCAGCAGGGCATTGTCCCTGTATCCCCTCTTCCCTTCCCCCCCCCCCCCCCCTCCCCCCCATTTCTCACTCCCAGCCATGGAATAAGCGCTTCAGAAGGTTTCTCTTCATTTTTAAAGAAAACGGACGGGCAACGACTGCTGTCAAACAGGAAACCTGCCCTGGCGGTTAGAGACGGTAAGTGTGTCCAGAACAAGCCTTATCTAGCCTCCATTCCCTATCCAGGATCATCCTTTAGATTGGTGGTTATCTCACAGAAGGAAATCCTGGCCGGAAGTGATGGGCTAGATACCGGATGGTGGATTTTACAGACGGAAGAGAAGAAACCCTGGACGATTCGACGGAATGGACACACCGCATGATGGATTTTACCGAGGGTAAGAGAAACAAAAATCCTGAAGGAATTTGATGGATTGGACACCGAATGGTGGATTTTACAGAGGGTAAGATAAACAAAATCCTGAAGGAATTTGATGGATTGGACACCGAATGGTGGATTTTACAGAGGGTAAGAGAAGAAATCCTGAACGAATGTGATGGACTGGACTCTAGATGGTGGATTTTACAGAGGGTAAGAGAAGAAATCCTGAATCAATGTGATGGACTGGGCTCTAGATGGTGGATTTTACAAAGGGTGTGAGGAGAAATCCGAACAGCTCAGGCCGGAATAGCTCAGTTGGTAGAGCGCCGGACTCGTGATCCTGAGGTTACGGGTTCGAATTTCGGTACAGGGGGATTTTTCCCTCGGCGTTAACATTGGTTCTGACTCCATTCCCCAGACAGTCCTTCGAATGAGACTATAAACCGAGGTTCCGTGTGTGAACGCACGCACAACATCTTGCACACGCGTAAAATCCCATCACTAACTTTCGGAAGAGAAGGCCAGTTTGGCCATTGGTATGGATGACACGTCACACATAGCATGTACCTTCCCCGAAGTTGGAGTATGGCTGCCTTAATGGCGGGATAAAAAACGGTCATACACACAAAGTGTCAGAGTCTTCAACTCGATGAAGGTGGACACTCAAAGAAAAGAAGAAGAACGAATGTGATGGATGGGACATCGGAAGATAGATTTTACAGAGGGCATGATGAAAAAATCCTGAACGAATGCGAGGATTGGACACCAGAAGGTGGGATTTTACAGTGGGTCTGAGGAGAAGTGGACTCTGGATGGTGGATTTTACAAAGGGTAAGAGGAGAAAACTTGAACGAATGTGATGGATTGGACACTGAAAGGTGGATTTTACAGAGACAGCGATAATAGAAGTCCTGGACAAGAAAGTGCTGGTCAGGTCACCGACAGTGGATTTTCAGAGTCGGAAGGAAATGCTGGACGGATGTGATAAGACTGGATTATGGATTTTCCAGGAGCAAGAAGGACAGAACTTCTGTACGGATGTGATGGACTGGGTACAGAATGGTATATGTGCAACATGCGAACACAGCTCATAAACCATAATTGCGGGTGGGGGGGGGGGGGGGAGAGACAGAGAGGCAGACAGAGACAAGGAAGGTGGAGTGACTGTGGTATAGTTAGTGAGAAAGGACTTTTCCTAACTCCCAAAATTTGTAAGTGTGTGAATGACGTGCACGTGAACAAGCCGCAGAGAGAGAGAGAGAGAGAGAGAGAGAGAGAGAGAGAGAGAGAGAGAGATTGGGATAGAGACGGGATGTGGCTGGTGCAAGACTTGGCTAAGGGAGGGAACGAAAGGAAAAGCACTGTCCCTAACTTTCGTGTGTGGTGGCGGCGGTGGTTGCAGGCCTCTCCATGACGCTGTGGAGAATGACCACGCCGAGGTGGTTCGCCTGCTCTTATCCTCCGGGGCTGACCCGCTCATCGCCACCTACGGCGGCAAAACGCCCGTCAAGATCGCCCGCACTGTCGTCATGTATGACCTCATCAAAGGTGGGTGACGTCAGGGCAGATGGTGTGTGTGTGTGTGTGTGTGTGTGTGTGTGTGTGTTGTGTAGATGTGTGTATGTGTGTGTGTGTGTGTTGTGGGGGAGAATATGATAAGGAAGGTGTCTGGTAACTTCTCTCTCTTATGTAGCTGATGGTCTTTTTATCTCTCTCTCTCTCTCTCTCTCTCTCTCTCTCTCTCTCTCTCTCTCTTTCTCACACATACGCAGCTCACAGAGCGACAGAGAGAGAGAGACGCGCTTACACATGCACACACACGCACGCACGCACGCGCGCGTGCGCGCGCGCGCACGCACACACACACACACACACACACACACACACACACACACACACACACACACACACACACATACACACACGCACACACACACACGCACACACACACACACAGTGACTCACATATAAACACTGTCTTTCGGGTAACAGCCCTGAATTTGCTTATTTGTATCTTACTCCCTTTTTTTTTAACCTCATTTTCTCTCTTCCCTTCCTTGATAATGTTTCACATACATCCGTTGAGCCCTAACGGTTGTTGTGCTGTTTCTCAGAGCCGTATGACATAATACTTCCTGGTGATATGGATTCCAGACACGATCGTTAGGATCATGTTACTACTATTTCTTCGTTTTCGCCAGTTTTCTCTCTTTTTTTTTTCGCCTCCTTTTCCTGCTCCTCCTCCTCCTCCTCGTCCTCATCCTCTGTCTACTTCTTTCATTGATCCTCACCTTCTCCCCCTCCTGCTGTTCCTTCTTCTTCCCATTGTCTTGAAGCCTCGATGCCGATCCCTTTGGCGGCAGGACTACAGCCGATGTAGGACATGACTGCCCATCCTCATCCGCCTCCTTCTCATCATCCACATCCTCATCATTATCCTCATCCTTCTTCTCCTCTTCGTCCTCCTCTTTTTTCTTCTTCTCCCTCTAATCCTCTTTAATTGTTTTTATTTGATCTTTTTTTTTCTTTTTTTTCTGACTTTTTATATGACTGAGGACCCGGGAACGGGTTACAAACAATGGCAATATGGATCACCCGAACTGGACTGATCAGTGTCGAAGTGAGGTGACCGCAGGCGGAATTGAAAAAAAAATTACTTTGTACCGCCAAACGAAACAGACAAACGGATTACAAGACAAAACGTGACGCGTTTCGACCTCTTTGGTCTTCTTCAGGCGATCAAACAATCTTTCAGACACTGAAAACGGTAGAACGAACAATCACTTTTCCCCCCCCCCTCATTGTCTTGTCAATGTTCGTTCTTCGTTCTCATTGTCTTGTCAATGTTGTTTGTCTTGCCTGAAGAAGACCAAAGAGGTCGAAACGCGCGTCGTGTTTTGTCTTGTAATTTGTTGTCCCTTTCAGTACAACACATTTTCTACAAAGTTCGAATAGTTATCGGTGTAGCAGCCATTCAACGCCAGGAAGCAGCAGCTACGAGAGGAACAAACAGAAGGGACAAGGGTGTGGGATGGAGGACAGGAGATGGGGAGGGAGAGAGGATGGGGTTTCAGAGAGAAGTGCGTGGGGGGGGGGGGGGGGGGTGCCTGGGGGTGGGTTGGGGCGAGGCACAGGATGATGATGTCTGTGTTGTTTCACACGCGCTATGCTGACACAATGCATTAGCCTTCGTCCGTCAGCCCTTGCCATTAATTACGCTGGAAAAAAAAAAAAAAAGCTAAAAGCAGACGAAGGGAGAGAAGAGGTGGAGAGGTGGGTCGACAGGAATGTACAGTGAGAGAGAGGTGGGTGGAAACAGAGAGATGGGGGGAAACAGAAAAGGGGGGGGGGGGCCAGAGAGATGGGGGAAAACAGAGAGATGGGGGGAAACAGAAAGAGAGGGGGGGGGGGGAGGACAGAGAGGGGGGGGGGGGGGGGGGGAGAGGACAGAGGGAGATGGGGGAAAACAGAGGGAGAGGGTGGAAACAGAGAGAGGGGGAAAAGAGAGGGGGAAAAGAGAGAGAGAGAGAGAGAGGGGGGGGGGAATGTGTGCCTGTATGGGAGAGAGAGAGAGAGAGAGTGTGTGTGTGTGTGTGTGTGTGTGTATGAATGAATGAGTGTGTGTGTGTGTGTGTGTGTGTGTGTGTGTGTGTGTGTGTGTGTGTGTGTGTGTGAAGAACTTGATGTATATTCGCTGCGTTCTGTACAAAAAGGAAAGTCGGTTTGTTTTTTTTCCCATGTTTTGTCGGTATCTTGGGGGACGGATGGGCGGGAGGGGGGGGGGGGAGGAGGGACTGAGGGAAAGCCATAAATGTACAGCCTATCTGACAGTGTGGGATTAGGACACTGCCCTAATTAGCCACTGCCCGATACCTGTCTGGACGTCAGGAGGATTCATCATTGTGAAAGTCCTCCATTGGGTCCCCGAGAGGCTAGGTGTGTGCGTGCGCGCGTGTGTAAGTGTGTGTGTGTGTGTGTGTGTGTGAGAGAGAGAGAGAGAGAGAGAGAGAGAGAGAGAGAGAGAGAATCTGCGCACACGAGTGTAAAAAAAACCCGTCTTCCCTAGCTTTTTCCGATTCTATCCTTGCGTATCTCCCAACAACCCTCCCCCCCCCCCCAACCCCCTCCGAACCTCCTACCCATCCCTCACCGCCTCCTCCCCCCTTGCCCCCCCCCCCCCCCCCTTTCCCCATCCCCTCCCTGCGACAGTTCAGTAACCGGCGGGTAATGGACTGGCCGGGGAGGGGGGGGGTAGGGGTGGTACATGGCGGAGCGAGATAGGGGGAGGGGGAGGGGGGGGGGGGGGGGGAGAGGACAGTGGAGTTTGGCGGGCGGTGACTCTTACTGAACGCTGCCTCAACCACTCCTACCTGACCTTCGAGGAAAGGGATCGATCCCAGCGCCGACGTTGACCTGTTCTCCTGAGAGACACAAGACTGGGAAGAGGAGGAGGGGGGGGGGGGGGGCGGTAGGGAGGAGACAGGAGGGGGGGGGGGATGCGGAGTGGGGGGTTGGAGGGGTGACCTATAATTTCTTAGACCAGAAGATCTATCCCCTTGTCGGAAGGAAAATGACACTCTCTGCTCCCTCTGCTCCTCCTCTTTCTTCCTCGTTCTCTTCTTCTGCCTCCAGGGGGGAGGTGAGGAGGAAAGGGGGGGGAGGGCGGGGGGGGGGGGGGCGCGGAGAGTGGGGATGTACAGTGGCACAGGATGGAATCATCCGCCGACAGACTGGTCCAAAAGAGAGAGAGAGAGAGAGAGAGAGAGAGAGAGAGAAATGACAATGACAATTTTTTTCTTATCGTCCTTTCAGCCCTTTAAACAAGGGGCATGTTTGAACACAGCTCAGTAAAATCAATCGCTCACCTCATCCCCTCCCTTCTCCCTCTCACCACCCCTTGCCCACAACTCATTCCGACAGCCTCCTCCCTCCCTCGCCTCTCCCCCACCCCCTCCTCATTCACACACTTGTAAACATACAGGCACACGACAGCGGATCATATTAACAAACATTACAAGAGAGAGAATAATGACAATGATGATGATGATTTTTTAAATATTTTTGTAAGTATTTCTTTATTAAACAGATGTGTACATAAACAAATTAGTCTGTTGAACTGAAGCAGCAACAAGCAAATGCTTATTGGATGATGATTGTGAGGATGACTGTGACAGCACTGATGTTTCATGAATAACCGCTTACGGAGGGGTGTGAACAGCAGCTGTATCCAGTTTGAACGCCTCCACAAATGTTTTCGTGTTCATTTTTTTCTTCCAAATCCAGAGTATGGAAGCATCCCAAATGGTATTACTATTATTATTACAACAGATGCAAAAGAACTATCGTTAACAGAACCAAGTTAGAGAGAGAGGGGGGGGGGGGGGGGGGGGGGTTCAGACCATACAGATAGACAGTAGAGAGTGGGAAATAGGGGGGGAGGGGGGGGAGCGCGGATGGGCTGGGCGGAGGGGAATGGGTAGCGAGTGGTGGAGACAAAGAGAGAGGAGATGGAGGAGGTGGAAAGGCAGACAGGGGTAAGCTACACACACAATTCGCGCGCACACACACACACACACACACACACACACACACACACACACACACACACATACACATACACACACATACACACACACGTATGTCCAAACCAGCAAAGCGATCGAATTGTCTGGCGAACTCCAAATCTCCCGAGGGTCGCTTTGTCGTAAAGCCCGGCCGCACAGAAAACATGGTAGGACAGAGACACAGAGAGAAACACACGCTGGACAGACAGACAGACAGACAGACAGGGAGACAGACGGTCAGAGACAAAGGCATACAAACAAACAGGGATGGATGGGGAGAGAGAGAGAGAGAGAGAGAGAGAGAGAGGAGTTAACGACGACGGATAGAAAGAGGACGGAGACAGTGGAGAGAAAGGACAATGATTGACAGAAGGAAGAAAAGGCAAAACAACGTAAGGGGTCAGGAAACAGAAGGTGTGGTGACAAAGATGATAGGAGTGGGGATGATGGTGATGGTGAAGAATCAAGACAACGATGATGGGTAGAAAGAGGGAGAGTTTGGCAGATAAGGCCGAGGGCAACGATGATGGACAAAAAGGAGCGTGTGTGTGTGTGTGTGGTGTGTGTGTGTGTGTGTGTGTGTGTGTGTGTGTGTGTGTGTGTGTGTGTGTGTGTGAGCGAGAGAAAGACAGACAGACAGACAATCTGTGTATTAGGTTTTGTTTGTTTCTTTGTACATTTGGTTTGGGTTATCCGTCCATGCATGTTAAATGCTCTACGTCTGTGCATTTATGCGGGCACGTAATATGATATATACGTTTATGCTAATATGATGCAGTTCTATTAGTGTGTATGTATGTAGAAAGAAATATTTTGAAAAAAAAAAAAAATTAAGAAGGGAGAGAGGATTAGTGACAAGCATGATGGACAGAAAAGAGAAGGGAGGAGAAAAGGTATGACAATGATGATGGACAGAAAGGAAGAGGAATGTGGGAATTAGGACAATGATGATGGGCGGGAAAGGGTGAAGGGGCGCGGGAGAGGTGGGGAAGGGGGTGGGGGTAGGCATTCTGGACAACAACAACGGACAGAAGAGTGATGGCGGACAAATGAGCAGTGATGACGACGATGATGGACAAAGAGAGGACAAAGAGAAAGAAACAGGAGGGCCGTACTGCTACCACTACGTATCCTTCTGTATGGGACTGGCGTGCGCTTGACCGAACAATATTCGCAAGGTCAGAAAGGAAAAGAAAAATAATGTTTACAGTTCAGCCTCCTTTGAAGAACATATTATCTGAACTGATTAACGACGGGAAGCTGAGAGAGAGGGGGAGATTCTGATGTTTCATTCTAATAGACTTTGGCCCCGAGAGAGGGACACAGAGAGAGAGAGAGAGAGAGAGAGAGAGATTCTTTTATTTCACAGCGGTAAAAGTATTGGCTTAGTTAGCCATTTTCCATACTTGCCGTTGCTGTTCTACGAAGCTAGTGCTAAATGAAACAATGTGCGCATCAAGAGAGAGAGAGAGAGGAGAGACACAGAGAGAGAGAGAGAGAGAGAGAGAATAAATAAAAACAAGAGAGAAACCGAACGACCAGAACCCGAAAGACACCGATTCAACACGTTAACATCACAACCGGAGATCCTGGTATCAAGTGCACAATATGAATGTTTTCGACTCCTGTTGCCGCAGGGAGACGGTTCGATCGTTAACCGTCGAGTAGAATTCACTCCAGGGTGCAGATTCGGTTCCGCCCACCCCGGAAACGGCAAACGGAAATAGCTAACGGAAATGGTTGCCCCATGTCACTTCCTGTCTCGGGTGCCATGAATGTCTGAAAAGTCTGCTGACCACGATCATCTCCATCCAGCAAGCGGCTGGCTGCAAATGTTGGTCGGTGGTGGAGGCGGACGGGGGGAGGGGGGGGGGGGAGAGAGGGGGGGCAGGTGGAGGTTGGGGTGGGATGGAGGTGGGGGGTGGGCCTAATGGAAAGCAGGATGTTGTTAAAAAGCAGTAGGCGGAGGAGAAGCACGGTATCTGGGCCAGAAGTCCCAAGGGAGGACAGGCAGGCAGACAGACAGACCTGGAGAAATTGCGTTATCAGGGATTGTTTATTATATGCGCTTGTCTATTTGGATGTCCGCCTGTCTGTTTATAATGTAAGATGTATGCATGTTTGTGCCTCTCTCTCTCTCTCTCTCTCTCTCTCTGGGAAACTTCACCTATCAAAACAACCGGGGCCACACGATGCAGGGAAACTTTCCCTCCAAGCCAACAGCTCTATCGCCCCCTCCCCCCCAACACACACACACACATACACACACGTGCGCGCGCGCGCACGCACACCAATCCTCTTTCCCCGTCCTGCACGTCGCCCCTTTTTTCTTCCCTACCCTGTTGTTGTTTTGACTTCCGTCCACTTACCATCAGGTCCTGTCGCCAAGAGACAGTATTAACCACCATGGGTAAGGGAGCTGGAAACTTGGCGGGCGGTGGCAGCCACTGAACGCGCTGCCGGGCTGCGCCTGACCTCCTTGGCCAGGCCGCTGGATAGCCGATTTGTCCCATGAGAGAGGGAGAGAGAGAGAGGGGGGGGGGGGATTGGGTGACGTGTTTTCAGATCGGCAAAATGTTTTCTGTATCAGAGCGTGCTATATGTTGTTATGGACGATCGGTTTCCTTTTCTGCTGTAACTTTTACCAGCAGCCAGCAGTGGGTATATATTAAGCTGTGAGGTGAAGACAGATAGATTGGAAGATGTGTGTGTGTATGCGTATATACAGATAGATAAATAGATAGATGTGTGTGTGTGTGTGTGTGTGTGTGTGTGTGTGTGTGTGTGTGTGTGAGGTAGATGTGCCAGTTTGGGGACACACACACACACACACACACACATATTGGGGTGGGGAGAGGAATGATAATCATGACCCAGATGCCTGCAATTTCCATGAAGATGGTGGAGCGAACGTCAAAATCAGTCCAAGTAAGGATTCGTTGCTCCAAGTTTACATATTTTGTTGAAGGGGAAGCTCTGAACGCGAATAAAAAAAAGTGTGTAATGAATGCTGTGCTTGTGTTGTTTCTGTAATGAATGCTGTGCTTGTGTTGTTTCTGTAAGGAATGCTGTGCTTGTGTTGTTTCTGTAATGAATGCTGTGCTTGTGTCTGTAATGAATGCTGTGCTTGTGTTGTTTCTGTAATGAATGCTGTGCTTGTATTGTGTCTGTAATGAATGCTGTGCTTGTGTTGTTTCTGTAAGGAATGCTGTGCTTGTGTTGTTTCTGTAATGAATGCTGTGCTTGTATTGTGTCTGTAATGAATGCTGTGCTTGTGTTGTTTCTGTAAGGAATGCTGTGCTTGTGTTGTTGTTTCTCTATTGAATGCTTTGCTTATATTGTTTCTCCAAAATAGAGAGACCAGCAGAACCAGCATCACGGATATCTTACAACATGACGTCCGTTTGGGGCCACGTTTTCTTCCGTTTATGAACTCAAAAAAAAGAAGAATGTTCATTTTTTAACATATATGAGTCTGGCTGTTCAGAATTTACGAAACAACTTTATTGGTTGGGTTTGCTTTTGTTTTGTCTTTCGGAAAACCGATGTCTTTTTTATGTTGTTCAGTGTGTGGCGAATCAGAGCCGATGTATACATGTACTTTTTAAACGTTTATGTGACAACGACGCCCTTTTCAAACTCATCAGGCTTTAGAGAGTATGTTCAGATTACAAACTAATCATCAGCTTGCAGGGTGATGTGATGTTGCTGTTCAAGGTAAGAGGTTTCCATTTTCGGTGTGCAATGTCGTGACACTGTACCCTGTTCGGAAGAAAACCATGGCTTCTACTTCCAACGTTTCTGTTTCCGTTCCTTCGCTTTCCCCGTACCTCGAATCCACCTCCTTACCTCCTTCTCCTTCTAGCCCTTCCACTCTTCCACGTCCTTCTTCACAGCCCCCTCCCCCCTCCCCTCGTCCCCCAACGCTGTCCACACGTCTTCCCCTCTTGTACTTCGTGCTGTCACTGGAGACGCTCCTTCGTTCACTGTCGCAGGAATGTGTTCGTGTTTTTAGCTGGCATTCGATTCCTCCCTCTTGATCTTGTTGACCTTGAGCTTGATTGACATGTTGTTGCCGGTGCAGCTTTCTTCTTGTCCCTCTCACCCCCCCCCCCCCCCCCCCCCCCTCTTACTCGTCCCCCACCCCCTTGTCCCTCCGCCCCATCCCCCCCCCCCCCCCCCCCCACACACACACACATACACCCGATCTCCTTGTTCTGGATTCCTGATTGGATTGGAAGAGCCAAGCGACGGATGGTGTCAAAGGCGCGACGGACATTGATGGGAATAATGGCATGGCTCTGTGTGTGTGTGTGTGTGTGTGTGTGTGTGTGTGTGTGTGTGTGTGTGTGTGTGTGTGTGTTGCGAAGCTGTCCTTTCCAATGGGAGAAAGAAAGGAAATAAGTAAGAAGGGATAAAAGAAAGAACAAAAGGGAAAGAACAACATCCATATGTATATATATATATAGAGAGAGAGAGAGAGAGAGAGAGATTATGTTGAACAATTTTGTAGTGGGGAAAAAACAAGTGCAGGCTAACAATTCCACCGTCATTACATGAATGTCTTGGCAAAGATGAAAAAGATGATAATGAAAATGAAGGGTGGGAGGGAGGGGGAGAGAGAGAGAGAGAGAACGAAAAATCATGGAAATGTATAAATGTTGAACCCTCTCAGACGGCCCCTTTTACAAAAACTTCTTGTTCTTCAAAGGGCGTTTTACAAAGCCTTCTTCAAAGGGCGTTTTAAAAAGCCTTCTTCAAAGGGCGTTTTACAAAGCCTTCTTCAAAGGGCGTTTTACAAAGCCTTCAAAGGGCGTTTTACAAAGCCTTCTTCAAAGGGCGTTTTACAAAGCCTTCTTCAAAGGGCGTTTTACAAAGCCTTCAAGGGGCGTTTTCTTCAAAGGGCGTTTTACAAAGCCTTCAAGGGGCGTTCTTCAAAGCCTTCTTCAAAGGGCGTTTTACAAAGCCTTCTTCAAAGGGCGTTTTTTACAAAGCCTTCTTCAAAGGGCGTTTTTACAAAGACTTCTTCAAAGGGCGTTTTACAAAGACTTCTTCAAAGGCGTTTTTACAAAGAATTCTTCAAGGGGCGTTTTACAATGACGAGTTCAAAGGGCGTTTGACAAAGACTTCTTCAAGGGGCGTTTTACAATGACTCCTTAAGGGAGCTCTTTACACAGACTTATTCCAACTGCTGTTTACAATTAGACGTTTGGTAAGGGCTCTTCCTCTTCTTTTTTCCTATTCTTCTTCTTTTTTTCTTCTTCTTCTTTCTTCTTCTTCTTCTTCTTCATCCATTAATTCACTCTTTCTTCTTCTTCTTCTTCTTCTTCTTCTTCTCTTCTTCTTCTTCTTCTTCTTTCTTCTTCTTCTTCTTCTTCTTCTTCTTCTTCTTCCTTCTGAACTGAGATGAAGTGACACTGGGGCGCCGCATTGAAGAACAGATCACCAGGCTCCTCCAGATCTGTCGGTCGTGCACCAAGTTTTGAACCTCAGCAAAGATTTCCCTGTTCGTTCTTCAGTGGTTGTCGGTCCAGTGTGTGTTGCGTGTGCGTTTATGTGTGTGTGTGTGTGTGTGTGTGTGTGTGTGTGTGTGTGTGTGGGGGGGGGGTGTTGTGTTGTTTTTTTGTTTTTCCCTGTCTTCCTCCCTCCATCACTAGTTCTCTGGAGAGAACTGTTGTAACGAAGCCATTGGATCGTGTGTGTGAGTGCGTGTGTGTGTGTTTGGGGAGGGGGGGGGGGGTTGAAGGGGTTGTTGTGTGGTTGTTGTTGTTGTTTTTTTTTTTTCCCTGTCTTCCTCCCTCCATCACTAGTTCTCTGGAGAGAACTGTTGTAACGAAGCCATTGGGTCTTGTTACATAGCCATAGCGATGTCAGTTTTGTTGCTTCCGATGACAGCACGTTATACGACCCGATGCGTTGGCGGATAGTTTCACACCCTTTTTCACTAGTGATATGGCGGGCAGGTTTTAGATGTTTTTAAGTACCATGCCATTTCCCGGACATGGGTTCTTCCTACCAGTTCCGCAGTGAGAGGCTGTTTTGTTAACTGGTAAACAGACTACACCACCGCAACTCAGAACCTGAGCTTGTGTTTTCATAGAGACGGACTCTTCTTCAAAGGGATTGCGTAGCTGTTATGGATTTCTTTACAGGGATTTTCTTTTTATACAGGCTTAATGCCGAGGGCTTCCTGCATAAGACTTCTGAGAAAGTCTTCTGAAAACACTTCCTAAAACGCTCTTCACAGCGTCCTCATCGAAGGAAAGCCTGTAAACACTTTGTTAAGTTTTCATGTGGTAGCTTCTTGTTCTGTCAAGATTGCCAGGTTATGGCTGTGTCGAAGTGAGCTTTTTATTGTCTTCCATCGCCCGGGGGGTTGTGTTTGTGTGTTTTTCTTCTCTTTCCATGGTTTGTCTGTGATACACACACACACACACACACACACACACACACACACACACACACACACACACACGCACGCACGCACGCACGCACGCCGCACGCACGCACACACACACACACACACACACACCACACACACACACACCACACGCTCATTCTCTTTCTCTCTCAGGCTCTCTCTCTCGAGGGCTCTCTCGCATCGCTCTGTCTGAGCAAGGCTCTCTGAAAAATCGCACGGGACGCTCTTCAACAGCTTTTCTCTCGAAGGAACACTGTAAACAAGCAAGCACACACATGTGGTAGCTTCTCTTGTTCACACAGGATTGCCACATGGCTGTGTCGAAGTGAGCTTTTATTGTCTTCCATCGCCCGGGGGGTTGTGCTGTGTGTTTTTCTGTCTCACAAACACACACACACACACACACCACACACACACTCTCACACACAGCCACGCACACACACACGCCGACACACACACGCACACACACTTGAACACACACACCCACTCTCTCACTCTCTCCTGATTCTCTCTCTCTCTCGCATCTCTCTCCTCCTCTCTCTCTCTCTCTCTCTCTCTCTCTGTATGTATCTCCCTCTGTCTTCCGTCTTTCTCTCTAAGAAGATACACAAGCAAGCAAGCAAGCGCATACACACGCACACACACACACACACACCACACACACACACACACACACAAACAGAAGGAGAATCGCCGAACAGCCTTGAAGATTACACGTACATGCCTGGGGTAAGGGATCTTGTTTTTTCCTTTGGGCCAGGACATAAGCGCCTCCTTTGTTCTGCCATTAGGCCTGCAGATAGCAGCGAGACACTGACAGGGTACACGGAGAGAGAGAGAGAGAGAGAGAGAGAGAGAGAGAGAGAGAGAAGGGGAGGGGGAGGTTGGCTGAGTGTGCGGTAGGTGACTGGCTGATGGGAGGTCGATGGACAGACAACGGATGAACAAAAACAGCAGAAGGAAGGACCAGGACGACGAAGGAGTTGGGAAGTAAAGATGTTGAAGGTGATGATGATGGTGAGAAGTGGAAGAAGAAGAAAGAAGATGATAATTATTGATGATGACTTTGAGGAGGAGGGAGAGGGAGGGTGATGATGATGATGATGATGATGATGATGAACTACAGCAACTAAAGCAGCTGCAACAATAACAACAAAGAAAACTGGAACAAGAATAAGAAGGCTAGGGTCAGGGAAGAAGGAGAAGAAGAACAAAAAAGAAATGATGATGATGATGATGATGACGACGACGAACAACAATGACAACAGCAACAGCACCACCAAAGAAAATTCGAACAAGAATGAGAAGGTAAGGATCAGGCAAAAATGTAAGAGAATAACCCCACCCCTACCCCCACCCTTCCCACCTCCCAAAAACGGGGTAACGAAGATGATGACGATAATGACATGGATGATGATGATGACGATGATGATGATGA
>JADBJO010001432.1:410000-412500 GCA_016801955.1 Conus betulinus
TTACCCTGTACGTTTATGCAATTATTTGGACCCCGTTACACGTCCGCCATGCCCACACATGTTTCATAGGGGGTTGACATCGTAGTTTTGTTCATCAGTATTGATGCCGAGGAACATCCACATTGGAAAGATTATGTGCTGTCCTGATCTTTAGATATATTCCCTCACACTGCAGGTGGTGTGGGTATGACTGTCCCTTTCCAGGTCAACCCCCCCCCCCCCCCCATCCCCTCAGATTTCTACACACACACACACACACACACACACACACACACACACACACACACACACACACACACACATTCCTTCTTTCCTGTGATGATACCATCGGCTGTCCTGTTCCTTGGACGGCCTGTCAGTCAGACAGGTAACGGAGGTAGGACGGGTAGCTCAGCACACGGAAAGGTGGGATCAAGCCTCTCACTCATGGTGTGAGGACTGTGTGTTTTTTTTCCCTCCTCACTTCACTACTCCACCCCAGGCTGATCACGGTCAGTGGCGCACACTGGTGTGTGCCAGATCTGGGGAACTTTCATCTCTCCTTCTCTGAGATTTCGGGTTTCACTGAGCAACCCGGAAGAACTATAAGTTGAAGCCAAGGTTCTAAGTCTTGAGACTATGCGTTCCATGTATTGATGCCATACGTAGTGCCAGTACTCGACACTATTTGTAAAGATGATCACAGAATGCTGTCTTCTGTCCGACAGGATAACTGTATGCCCATTTTAGGTGAAAAGTGTTAAGCTGAGTTATGATTTATGGATGTTGATTGCCTTAATAATTGGTAGTAGGTGACTCTGCTCAACATATGTACTTGGCCTTAGTGTTTTCCCAGGACCTGATTACTTCAGCTGCATCGAAGAGTTGTTTCCCTTCAATTGTTTAGCAGTTTCTTACTCTCTCATACCACTTATTAAAACCTACTCAAACCCTGAGAGAAGAGCTAAGTGGAGATTGAAAATGACGGCAGATACATGCATGTTGATATTATCCTGACTGGCTGAGACCTCACACAGTCACTGAAAGTAAGAGGGCAGGAGCGAGGACTCTTAAAGCCGGACGCCCAGATACTTCTCTACAAACCAGGTTCTGTCATGTCCGCAGATCTGGGGGTCCCTAGTCTTCCTGTAACTGGCCTCACAATGGGTCAAAAATCCACGTTACCGTCGGCAGACCCCATAACAAATCAGCCATCCTGAAGAGAAGGTGGACCACTCACCAGCAACCAGAGAGAGATCACCGTACCTTTCCAGTTAATAAGCTAGGTAACGAAGTGTACTCCAGCGAAACTCATCAAGAACATCCCCTCTCTTTTATGAGGAGATAACGTGGGGAAAAGCCCGCCCAAACAAAGACCGATGTGACTGAAGTTCTGTTGATTTGTATATTTCATTCTTGTAAATGCAAGTAAAGTTGGTGTGCGAAATTACACATAAAACTTGTGTCAGTTATTTTGTTATTCATACATCGTTTCATGTTAGAACTCATTTCTGATTCTGTCTGTCACTCGGAGCATAAGCACTTTTCAGTCTACAAGCCTAAGGAGAATTGTTCCTGAGCCACTGCAGAGTTTTTTTTTTTTCAAATTCCCGCGAAAAATTAAGCGTTTCTTTCGATGACTAGTGCCGGAAAGTTGATCCTTCCATCACTAGTTAGAGGGCGGAGGTGAAATTTTAATTTGCAAACTACTCTGTAACTCTATTAGAGAAAGCCTTCTGAGTCCTTCCCCTAGATAACCACACCTACCACCCCTACTCGTCGCATGTGTGTGTTCCTAGATAAGACATATGCTCAAATCATCCTAGCCCAGGCGACCATACACAGCCCTGTCGGACTGTCTGAGTAACAATGGAAACATTCGACGTTAGGTAAAGAACAGCATGTAGAGAGATAGACAGACAGACCGGCAGACATTGATCGCTGTGTATCAGTGCTGTCAGTTGCCTCCCTCCTGTCGTGCAGGTCCTCAGTGCCAGTGGCAATAAAACCGTCTCACTGGCCGTGTCTGTCCCAGTTTCACACTTCTCCTCGTGTCGTCAACCTTAGCGATAAACGCGCGTGCGTTTTGCAGGGCAGGGAGAAGGTAGGGGCTATTGTGGAGAGAAGGGGGGGGGGGGGGGGAGAGAGAGAAGAGAGGAGGTGTGGGGAAGAGATGTTATGTTTGTGTGCAGCAAAGACGTCACCGTCTCCTTTGATGTGGGGGGACAAAGTACAACACAGATAAATTCGTCTTTACAGAGAGAGAGAAAAAAAAAAAAGACAGATGAAGAAGAGATGACAGGCAGAGAATCTAGAGCCGGTAAAGATGGCTGTCAAATAAGATGTGACCCATTTTCATGTGGAGAGAGAGAGAGAGAGAGACAGGGAGAGAGAGAGAGATTTCAGAGATCCAGTGTTGTCAACAAAGCTGTTTCTTTGGTTAGACCGGATAGAACTGATGCAGGAATCGATTTTGTTTGTGCGTGCACACACACACACACACACACACACACACACACAC
>JADBJO010001432.1:422500-428421 GCA_016801955.1 Conus betulinus
GAACAGACATACCAAACCCATCTCTCCTCCTCCTCCTTCCTCCCCAAACGTACTCCCCTCCATTTGCCCTGCCTACCCCTAATCCTCCCCTTCCCCCCTCCCCCCGCCCCCGACCGTTGCCCTTGCCCCAACTCTCACCTCCCGGTCAGCAGAGAGCAATCAGCCTTCTCATCCAAAATGCATGACGTCGTCTGTGGGTGACGAGGAGGTCAGTGAATTGGCGGGAATGTGGAATGAAGTTCAGCGATGGTCCCACTTCCGTAGGCACACAGCGATTGTCAATTTCACTCTCACTCACGTCACCAGCTCGGGAAAAAGACGAGGTTTGGGGAGGATTTGCGCCTAGGAAGTGTCGGCCGCAGTCGGAACGTTGGCGGGCGCGAGAAAGGACGAAAGGGCGAGGTTTGGGGAGATGTTACACCTAGGACCCGTCGCCGCTTTCGGACCCCATACCGGGGTGGGAGAGAGAGGATGATGGGAGAGGGGGGGGGGGGGGGGGGGGTGCTCCCCTGGAAGCGTTGCCCGTGTTAGGTATTCGATATCTTCGTCAGGCGTTTTCTGCGTGAGCCGAATGGAAGCGGATCCTTGAGGTCGAGTCATGAGATGTTTTGGCGAATATCTGAAAGCTAAGAGTACAGCAGAATTTAATGTCATGCGGACGTTCCTGTCTAGATACCAGAATGATCAAGACATCGACCGTGGGCCCTCAACAGAAGGAAAATAAAAGGTGTAATGAAATGGTGGTTTCAGATGGAAATAAGGTCTGTCACTCGCAGCAGTGTTTTATCTCGTGAAAGTCACGCAAAGAAGTGGGTAAATAAATAAATCAGTGAATAAAATAGATCAGAAGCGTTTGGATCGTGTCTGACTGATAAATTCTTGTGTCGTGATTTAGATGTGCAGGATGGAGTGTGAAAGATGAGTGGTCATCACAAACGGATTTGGATCCTGCGGTTTCAACTAAATGTCAGTTCATCAATAACAACAACAACAACAACCAGCAACATTATGGCCAAACGTATTGAAATATAAGCATGTATGTGCGTCTCTCGGTTACTCATCCAGAAAATAGCAAAGGCTCAGGCCCACGAACATTGGCCTAATGGAATGTCATACGGTATCATCATCATCATCATCATCATCATCATCGTTGTCGTCTCTTGTCATCTTCATCATCGTCGCCGTCGCCAGCCGAGGAGGTCGTCATTTCTTTCAACATCAGAATACAACACGGTCCAAAGACTAGACTTACTTTTTGAACACCACCATCACCACCGTCACCATCGCTACCACCAAGATTACTGCCATTGTCGAAACTAGCACCGTCCATGGTAAATAAGACACAGGCGCCGGTGATCACCGTACTTGCTGCTTCACTGTGTATACCTATTCAGACCTAAACCATAAAACGACACATCCACGTACGTGAGAGTGTGTGTGTGTGTTGTTGCGCGGCGCGCGCGCGCGCCTGTATGTATGTTTGGCGTGTTGTGTTGGGCGGGATATAGGGGTGGAGTGTGTAATTGGGAATTTAAGAGACCCTCTTCAGACATTCAAAAGGATCTAGTCGGATTTGGGAGTTTTCTTTCTTGCTAGTTAGAAGTACATTCTGACCAGCAGGTCCACCAGGGTCCAGCAGCAGTCTCATGTCCTCTTCAGGGTCGAAAAAACCTTGTCGTGATGCTCGTTTCTGATGCTGACCTCCGCTGCGGAGGAACACTAAAAGTAACAGAGCACGCCCCCGTTTTAGGATTACTTCTTGTGCCCCGTCCCCTGAAAAAGCCAGTCTGTGTTTTTAAAAGTTAGGTATGTTGACTAGGACCGATTTTGATGTTTGCCCCACTTTCCGCTTCGGGCTGGTTAGGTCACTCTGCCCACGTGATCAAGGCACCTGACCCATACTGCCACTCGGCGCACGTACTGCGCGCACCCAACCAACACCCCACGTGGCCACACACACACACAGTCGCGCTTCGACAGAGTAGAGAATAACTCGGCAATCGTTTCATCAAACGCTCCCCGATTAGAAACATACCCACATCCTTCAGACGGGGGGATCAACAGGCATTAAAAGCATACCCGCATTTGTCAGCAACAGGTGATTTACCAAGATTCCTGCATCTTCTCCGTGTCACAAGTGCCTGCGAAACTATCATGCCATCTTCAATCATTCGTCAATGCTGGTATAGACCTCCATTTTTTATTTACAGATTGCCCTGCACTCTTCGTAGCCAATGTTCGGTTTGATAACACTTGCATCTTCATTAGCAGTCGACTCAACACGAGCTACCATTAATAAACAGTCTACAAAGAGAGTGACATAAGACTGCAAGCATCGTACGTCCGCAGTACTATAGTATCCGCATCTCCATGAACAATGACCAGTGATAAGCATGTCATCAGTATTAGCTGATTCTCCATGAAAAATCTCTCTCTGCTTCTCTCCTAGCTGTCCCCATCTCTCTCTGTCTCTTGTCCCACACACACAACACACAGGAAACGCCACACTGTAGGCTCTCCGCTCTCTTTCTTTCTCTCCTTCTCCTCTCTCTCTCCTCTCTCTCCCTCACCACCATCCGTCTCGACTCTCTTCTCTCTCTCTCTCTCTAACACGCTCTCCCTGCTGGTGCATGTTTGTTCGAGAGGTAAGACGAGGCAGAACATGCGACGACAGACAAACCGAACCTTGCCCAACTATCAACAAACAACCGGAGAGCGTCATCGGGCACGGGCCAAATCCCTTGTCCAGACAACTATCCTAATCGTGATCCACGGATGCACTATCACCGCCTTGCCGACGTCTCCGTCACCTCTCGCCTCCGCGGTTTCTCTCTTTTGTCCGTGTCCCTTTGTAACCTCCTCTCCCCTAAACAAGACCACCACTTGCAATCCCCTAGTGCCATGCCCCCCCCCCCCCATGCCAGTACCCACCCGCGCCACCGACCACCAATCACCAGTCCTCCCCTCCCACCGTTTCTCTTCTCCACCTTTGCTCTAACCAACTCTTCGAGAGATCAGAGAGAGAGTGAACTGGCAGTGGGAGAGATATATGCGGGGTGGGGGAGAGAACGACAGAGACCCAACAACTACCATCACCGTGTTCTCCATGCGTGACGCTCGCAGAGCGGCCAGTCGTGTTTTTCACGCCTCCCTATGAAAAAGATCAGAATGACTTCAGGCGGTCCACAATGCGAGCCTAGATTTCGTCACTGCGTCCAGGCCGATAGACCTTATCAGCTTGTGCTGCTTCTTCGTCTTTGGTTTCATCTTCAGACATACGCCCTGAAAGCTTGCTTTGGCTGGGATCAGCGCCCCCCTACGGCCAGGCAACGGTTACCGGCCTCTTCTGGGGGTATGCTGTCTTACTGTACGATTGTAACACCAAGAATCGTCAGCCTCTCTCTACTCGTCTGTCCCTTCCTCTCCCTTCCCTCCCTTCCCCCCCATCGCCTCTCCTCTCTCTCCTGACTCTCCCCACTCTCGCGCTCTTCTCGCATTCTCGCCCTCCCCTCCCTCGGCCGCATCTCTCTCTCTCTCCGTCGCGTCCTCCGCCGCGCTCCTCGCCTCTCCTCCACGTCTCTTAAACCCCACCCTTTCTCTTACGGTCTGCCCCTCCTCTCGCCACACCTCACTCGCGCCCGGCCGACGACAAAAGACACGCGTCGTCTCGGCTCCTCGCGGGCCTCCCGGAATCGCGCTCCCCCTCCGCCATTCCGCGCTGCATCCCTCCCGCACGGAGTAAGGAGACCTCCCTGCCCTCTTATCCCTGAGCGCGTCCGCGCCCGCGCGTCGCCGACCATCACGCCAGCCTCGTCTCATCCTATCGCGAGTCCGATGACTAGCCAAAAACAAAAAAAAAAAAAAACCTGGCTGTCCCTTGCACGTTTCGCAGCTGCACGGGCCTTGAGGCTCTCCGGCCCCGCTCCCAGTGGCCGCGTGCGCAGCCCCCCCGGCCCTCGCCTCCGCCTGCCGCCCCGTCTTCTGCCCACCCCCCCCCGCGCGTCGGGCTCCCCCCCCCCCCCGCGCGCGCGCTCATCTCTGCCCCGCTCCGCCTCCACGCCGCGCTCTCTCGCTCCCGCACCTGGCTCGCGCCGTCCACCGCCCTGCAGCCCGCTCTCGCGCGCCCAGGCCCGCTCACACGCACTCAGCCCACGCGTGCCCGCCTCTCCGCCCCCGCGTCCTCCACCTCCCGTCATGCTGCAGGTCCCGGAACCCTCGCCTAACCCGCAAAAAAACATATAGAATAGTGTCCTCGGCCCGGCAGGGCACAGCTTCGCTGATCCCGCGCCGCTCGCTCCGGCGCCTCTCTCGCTCGCCCGACAACAGACACACGGGTCGCGCGGCGGGCTACCATGCCACTCGCACGCCGCACGCTCTCCGCCCCCGCGCTCTCACTCTCCTCGCGGGCGCGCGCAGCGCGGGCGCATCGCCTCCGTCCACATCGCAGGGAATCTGCGCTCGCCTCGCGCCGGCTCCATTCGCGCTCCCTCCCGCTCTGTGCGCATCCTCTCTGGCCTACCCCCCCCCCCCCCCGCCCGCTCTGGCTGCGCCTCTCCCTCCCCCCCATCTTCTCCTCTGCATCTCTCAGTTCTCTCTCTCTTCTCTGACAGGTAATTGGTAGATAAAAGACCAGACAAGAAGGATTAAGGAGAGGACCGTGTCAGGGGGGGGGTGGGTATCCGCTTTGCAGGGGGAGGGGGGGAGGAGGAGCCGGTTCACCCTGTTCTGGCTGCACCGACGAGTGTGCTGGACCGGTGAGGGACCGTTGGCGTGGGACAAGGGCTGCCCTATCTGGGTGCCAGTGTCACAGTCTTGTCTTTCTGTCTATTTCACCCGCGTCCTCCAACAGGTTTGATGTACCTCATTCTCATCAGCTATTAACTCTTCAGGCAGGGATCTAAAGTGTAGTGTTGCCATTGCCACCTCCTCAAGCACCATTTCTCCTCATGCAGTTGATCTAGAATTAATGCTGCCTCCTCCCGCAGCAGCAATATTTCATCGCACTGATTTAAATACACTGGCCTTGCCCAGTCCTCCATACAGCACAATTTATCTCACTCAGCAGTAATTATCTCATGCATCTATAATAGATCACCCTTCTCCTCCTTGGCCTGACTGTAGATTGTTTATATCATTTCATGTCCGACTGAGTTATGTGTCTGACTTCTGCATGGCACCTTGCACCCATCATCCGCAGTGGATTATCTCTCGCAAATGAGAGTACACCAGCGATCGTCCAGCAGTAATTAGATGACCTCATCCATCCTCCATTACATTGATTCATACACGACCCAGTTCGTCCCTACCTCAATGTCGAATCACCACCGTGGCCTCCTCCATCAGCAGTAATTCTAGAAGGACCGGCATCCTCCATCAGCAGTAATTAGATAGACCTGCAGCCTCATCAGCAGTACATAGATACAACAGCAGTCGATTAAAGATACCCTGATCTTCATCACTATGATTACATGTTCCCGCCGCTTCAGCAATAGTGATTAGAAATCCCCGATTTTCGTCAACAGCTGAGCCGCGGAGGAGTACCCTACAGCTCTATCCCACATAATATAGGCCTGCTTGTTATAACCCAATGATTGACCTGCCTCTTTAGCGTGACCAAAAGATGCCTGCTGTTCATCAACAGTGATAGAAGTGATCTGCATGTTCATGCTTTACTGAGTGACCGAGACCATACTGCATGTTCATTCACGCCAGTTGCGACTAGATAGTCACGCCTTGCATTCTATTCATCCGCACCTGACTAAGAAGTTATCTGCATTAGCCTTGACACTGACATCAAAGACACCTTTATTCGGCCGTCGGATCACAGTGACTAGAAAGGGATTGCATGTTCATCAACCAGGGACTAAAAGATACCTGCTAGGTTCATACTACAGCAACTAGAAGATACCTGCTTGTTCATT
>JADBJO010001433.1:0-10000 GCA_016801955.1 Conus betulinus
AGGTAGGGAGGTAGGTATATAGATAGATAAATGTATATATGTGTGAATGTATAACTCTCTCTCTCTCTCTCTCTCTCTCTATATATATATATATATATATATATATATATATATATATATATATACAATTATAACAAAGCTTGCTCTTATGTCTTAGATGAAGAAATATGGGAAGATAGGCATTCATTTCTGCAGTGGTAGATAATTCTACCTAACAGTATGTGCGCTTATATATATATATATATATATATATATATATATATATATATATATATATATATATATATATATATATATATACACACACATGTAAGAGAGAGGTGGGGGAGAATATATTCTATTTTGTGGCATTTAACTAAAAACGTAAGACGTTACAAAATACAGGCTTCTATACAAAACTCATAAACTCGGGAGAAATGACTGATTCTTATTTAGATATATGGATGGAAAGATAGCACCAACCATGATGCTAAACTGTAAAATACTTGATCTGTGTTTTTCTAATCATCATGTCCCATTACCATGTGAGGTGAAGATGGTATACATAATTGCCGTTCCTTATACAAAGTGATGTAAATACGATTGCGATGGAGTAATCCCAACGCCAAGAGAGAGAATATTGGCACTAAAGTAGGAAATTAAACTCGCCCCTTGTTGCTTGTCTAAACCTTTTTCTTTATTTTCCGTAGTCTTTGCTGACATACTGATGGATATTACTTGCCACGTCGAATAATCAAAGGAAGGCCAAATTTCGTGGATCTGGACTTCTTCCAGGCGAAACTGGTTGTAACTAGATTTGGAGGCAACACTGCAGACCGATGGCTTACGCCGCCACTGATGTAAGGAGTAGAGAGGAACAGAATGGGTGGAAGGGGTGGGCGGGGGAGAAGTGGTTAGGGGGATGAGGGGGAACAGGGGGGGAGAGGGGGGTGGTGGTCATCATACTGTCATCAGAAGATATCTGTCGCTCCTACTTTGTATTCGTCACTTACCTCTTTGCATTCAGTGTCGTGTTCATTGTTTGCTCTGTTAGTATCTGTTTTACCTTTTCTCCCATCTTCTCTCTGACCTCACCATCCCGTACCCAAGATCCTCGACGTCTGTTGGATTTCTGTGACCCACATCTTTTAAATGTTGCTTCTTTTCCACGCTCCCCAACTCTCACGTAAGATATGTTCCACATCATACCAAAACCGCGAATCCAGCAGCTTTAATATTCGCGCTGTTTCACAATACCACCTGCGAAGACCCATCAGCTTTTTATCGCTCTCCAAGAGTCTAGCGCTTTGTTTATTTTTTCCCCTGCACTCTCTGTGGTAGTACTCCTGCGCCGCTCATTCCAGCAGCCTCGTACACATCCACACCCAAGTTCTTCCAGTCGCAGCCCCAGCACTGGCAGTCTGCAGGAACCAGTAAACGTCAGGTAGCTATGAGGCAACGACCAGAGGAGACACCGCACTGCTGCTAGTTCAAAGATTTCATGCAACCAGCGGTGGATCATCGCCAACCTGTTCTTCCCTCTTCCTTGCATGATGTGTCCAGGGGTCAAGCAGGCATGCGTGATAGAATGCTAAACAGAAAACGTGACCAGCAGTCTTGAGGACCCATCCAGTAACAGGATGTAACTCGACTGCCTGGTTGCAGCCTTGCCATTTAATTCTGTATCATACTCACTTCCGGCCCGGACCAAATAATCCCACATATTATGTCTTCAATAGCAACTGAATCCAAGTTCGGGGCCTGCAATAGTAGTCACTGCTAGCTGCGTCCAGCATTTTTCTATTCCTTGTCTTCCTCCCTCTCCCCCTCCCCCTCTCCTCTCTTTCTCTACCCACTCATCCCTCCTATCTCCTTCTTGAATCCAGTATCGTCGATATTTCTCCCTCTCTGCATATCCCCGTCTCTTTGATATCCCTGCCTTTCCACACTCACGTATCCAGCATCTTCGTTATCACTTCCTTTTGGCCTCGAACAACCTTACCACTGGTCCCTTTTGTCACCACACCGTGTATCCAATATCTTCGTTATTGCTCTCTCCCCTGTGGCTGACGGCCATTTACTTCCCTTGTGCCTAACGCAGTCATACAGTCTTAGCCCCCACCCCCCACCCCCACCCCGCCATTCACCCCTACAATCATTTCCTGCCAAACCCATCCAGTCTTCTGCAGACCACTGCCACCGTTCTTCCCCTTTGTATCCAACACCGAGTCTTGTGGCGTTTTTTTTGCTAAATCACAAGTGGTTTCCCCCCCTGCTGTGTCAAACCCTTACCTGTAAGTTTCTCTATGACACGTGTCTCATTCTCTTTCAGTTTCCCACTGGTGGATCTTACTTTTCTCTGTCACTTTCAGTTTTTCATTCTGCCCAATAACTTCCTTCCTTCCTTCCTTCATGATACTATCCTATCCCTCCCTCACGGCCGTGGAATCTGTCGGACGTACTGTCTTTGACCCATGTAATCACAGTCAGTAGAGATTAATAAGTACTCACGTGCCTCCACAGTACGGTCCTTTTTCTTTTTTTAAATCATTTTTCTGCTAGTGTTAGGAAGACCATGCCTATTTAGTCAGATGTTCTGACAGTGTCTGACTTATTTCATTTCACAATTTGCTCGGACAGTTTTTGTCTGACACTTTCTGAGTTTGGAATTATATAGCTTCACGTATGTGAAAAATTGTTACCTGTAAATCTGTACATGCAAATGGGAAACTATTTCATGAAAGCGCCTCACCTTTTTTCTGGGGTGGAGAGGGGGGGGGGGGGGGGGGGGCGATCAAATATTGACTTTTTCTAAAGTCTTCTCATCTATAAACCTTTGTTATGAAGACTTCTTATGGCTGTCTTTTTCATTTGTGCAGACTTTTTCTGAAGGCTTCACTGATAAATCTGACGGAGTTGAGCTGAATAGGTTAAACTCGGTTACTCTTCTGTGATACCGAACCATACTTCGAATCTGAATAGACATAGTCTATTGAACGACTATTTTTTTCTTCGCGAAATTGTATTGGAGAAACACACCATTAGCACTACCACCATGTTCCCGCCTCCACCCCGTAGGGACGCCTTTTCATCTCTCTTGTTTGACAAGCAAGGTTTACCTGATTTCTGTCTACCTACTTCTATCCCCGCTCCTCACCCCACTCCTTGCACCCCCTTACTTTCCCCATCCTTTCCAAAACCTGAATTGTGTTATAAGAAAGGAAGTTACTGTAAGGGCATTTTCTTCTGAAAGACAGAGGACAGTTGTCAGAGAGAACCTTACCTCTGTAACCGAACTGTATTTTGAACTGTAGAGAAGGAATCTGCAGCATGATAGATGCTCACCGGAAAAGCGAACATCATATTCCGTAGTAAAGAAGTCTGGAACGTAAGAGTTAAAGTTAATAATGTGTTATAAAAGTGGGGCGTGTCTGAATACAAAATGTGATCATAAGATGATACTAATGGCTCATTGATTAAAAAAAAAAGAATAATAGAAAAAGCTTCATAGTGAGACTGAGGGAAAGGGGAAACCGATGAGGACACGGTAAAGTTAAAATGAGTAAGAGATATGGGATTATGCACGACTGGTCATAATCAATTTTTATATTAAAATCTCTGATACACCAGCTTGTAACTGACAGATTTGAAAGTTCATAAAACTACAGGAAATAACGGTGTAGTTCAATTGCTTTATTCCATCGTAAGGTTGAGGTTAAAGCATGATAAGAATTTGTTATCATACTAGATTTTGCGTGGCATGAATTAATTGCAACAGGGGACTGAAGTATATGGCATGATATGCATTTTTCTTTCAGATTGAAAAGCCTTGAAGTCTTAGAATGTAATGACTTTTTCATTTTCCTTCCAGATTACGCTGTCTTGTTTCCTAGTAAGATTGAAGTTAATGGTATGATATAATTTCATCTTTAAGATTGAAATGCCTTGGTCCGTCGTAACATTGATGTCTCTGGCATAATGTAAATTTTCTTGAAGATTGAATCACCTTGGTACAGAGTAAATGTTTAGCAGGTCTTTGGTATGATACGAATTTGCATTAACATGAGGCTGAGATAAGCTGTATGGTTTGAATTTCTGTAATATGAAACTGAAGTCCACGGTTTAATATAAATTTACAGTAACATCAGATTAGGAGTGGGGTGCGCGTGCACGCGCGCGTATGTATGTGTGCGTGCGTGCGTGTGTGTGTGTGTGTGTGTGTGTGTGTGTGTGTGTGTGTGTGTGTGTGTGTGTGTGTGTGTGTGTGTGTGTGTGCGTGTGTACATGTGTGTATTGCGTGTGAGCGCGCGTGTGTGCGCGCGAGCACGAGCACGTGCACGCACTTGTGTGTGTGTGTGTGTGTGTGTGTGTGTGTGTGTGTGTGTTGTGTGTGTGTGTGTGTGTGTGTGTGTGTGTGTGTGTGTGTGTGTGTGTGTGTGTGTGTGTGTGTGTGTGTGTGTGTGTGTGAATTCAGTTAGACAATTTTTGTGACAAGTATCTCTTCTGATGTTCATGGAATATGATAGATTTGACCGTCTAAATCACAACTGTTTCCCTCCAGTCCCCGCCTAGGCGTGAAAGTTATCCTGATTCGCATCTCTCTCTCTCTCTCTCTCTCTCTCTCTCTCTCTCTCTCTCTCTCTCTCTCTCTCTCTCTCTCTCTCTCTCTCTCTTTCTCTTTCAGAAAAAACAAGAAGAAAATAAGACAATGCTGCCCACTGCATAGCAAGAAGAAAATACAAACATCTGATTAAAATAAAAGAGAAACAGTATAACGATATCTTGTTAGACAGGTCTATTTCATCAGTGAACAATCAGAGTTAATCTTGGAAATCTATGCATAAAATATCTTTTAAAGAAAACGTGTTCAAAATAATCTAACAGTCGATGACTGGGTCAAGCATTTTAAAGATTTACTTGAATTAGAAGAAACAACAGACAGATGTAATATTTCAGCTGGAAATGGCAATGATACTGATGAAGGGGAGATTGCTCCTATAAACCGTTCAATATCAAAAGAAAAAGGTCTGCTTGCTGTAAATAAGTTTTTAAAATATGAAAAATCTGCTGGACCAGATTAAATCATTGGTAAGTTGTTGAAGTATGATGGGGACCGAGCTGTTGACTTACAAAAAAAAAAAAACTTTTTGCACGTCCCCAGATACGACCAATTTATTTTTCAACCCTTGTTTTTTAAGAAGGTTGACGTTAACGATCTTACAGAGGCATTTCGCTGTGTGATACGAGCAGTAAAATGTACAACACAATCATTAATAGCAGACTGCAGGAATGGATAAAACAACATAATCTGACAGGTGAAAATCAAGTAGGATTCAAAAACAGTTTATTCCACGTTATTCCACAGTTGATCACATGTTTACATTATAAACACTCGTACCAAAAAACAGTTTTGTTTTAATCGTAAATTGTGTGTAGCCTTCATTGATTTTGAAAAGGCCTTCGATGTGTGTGAAAGAAATTTATTATGGCCCATCATATTGAAAAATGGCATCAAGGCAAGATATTTAAGTGTATTCGTAGTATGTATGACAATGTCAAAGCCATAATTAAATGTGGAAGCATTGTAACAGATCATAACAACTGCACCCGTAGAGTAACGCAAGGAGACGCCGGAAGCCTTGTCTTGTTTTGTTTATTTATTAATGAACTAGCAACAGAGGTGATAAAGGGAGGGAGACATGGTGCAATTATTACGTCTGACTATTTTGAATTATTCATATTACTTCTGGCTGATGATGTGGCCTTACTTTCAGAGACTGTCACTGGCTTACAAACACGGATTAACAGTCTTCAACGTGCAGCTGCTGCTTTGCGGTTAAACGTCAATATGGATAAAAGCAACATAGTGGCTTTCAGAGGGGGGGGGGGGGGGGGGGGGGGGGGGGGTATTTAGCTTCCAGAGAAAGGTAAACCTATAACAGGATTGTCATGCCTGTGGTGAATGTTTGCAAATACTTAGGAATTTATTTTTCAACAAAAGTTAAGTTTTGTTGCTGCATGTCGTGATCTCAGTAGCAGAGCAAAATACGCATTACTGTGTATTTTACAAAGGTTATTCAAGCTGAAGTGTTATTCTCACTCTTCCTTTTTCAAGTTATTTGACTCACAAGTTCAATCTGTTGTTCAGTATGGTGAAGAGTTATGGGGTCACGACAATGCAGCACTCCATTGCGAAAAGGTGTATTTCTTGGTATTAACAGATTCTTAGGCGTCGAAATGAGAACGCCTAATGACATGGCATATGGAGAAACAAATCGATATCCTATTTACATAAACGCAGATGTAAAGTGTGTCAGGTACTGGCAAAAAGCTGACGAGAATGGACAAATGAAGACTACTGTTTAAGGCCCATAGAATGCTTTTTGATTTAAGATTTGCGTGACAAGAAAAACTGGGCATCAAATATTCGCTGTAAACTGTACGTGTTTGGATTCGGTTATGTATGGCTTAATCAAGGAGTGGAAGGGATAAGCGAGTTTCTTGAAACGTTGAGGGAAAAGGTTAATTTTGTGCAAATGGCAAGACTGGGATTACCACATCAATAACAGTGAAAGGTTTAATGTTTGCAGAACCTTCTGTGCTATCCTTGATGTTAAAACATATTATTACTCAGTTTAGACCTACATTTAAGGCATGTATTGATAAGATTTAGGTTTGGCATTTCTGAAATCGCAGTACATCGTAATCGTCATAGACAACACAAGGTAGGTAACTTACTATGTCCATTTTGTCAAGAGAGAAAGAAAATGAGGTACATTGTGTTTTTATGTTATTCTGCTCTGTACGGCTTACGCGCGCAATACGTATCATGTGCGTGTGTGTACACACGCACACACACACACACACACAAGTGTATGTGTGTGTGTGTGTGTGTGTGTGTGTGTGTGTGTGTGTGTGTGTGTGTGTGTGTGTGTGTGTGTGTGTGTGTGTGTGTGTGTGTGTGTGTGTGTGTGTGTGTGTGTGTCATTTATTTAACGTCTTTCCACTAATCGTCATATTAGACGAAACAATGCTGAACAATTAACACACACGTGTGTGTGTGTGTGTGTGTGTGTGTGTGTGTGTGTGTGTGTGTGTGTGTGTGTGTGTGTGTGTGTGTGTGTGTGTGTAAGCACGCGCACATGAGCGTGTGTGTGTGCGTGTGTCTGTGTATATGTGTATGAAAATATGTGTATGTGTGTGTGCGTGTATGTGTGTGTGCGTGTGTGTGGTGTGTGTGTGTGTGTGTGTGTGTGTGTGTGTGTGTGTGTGTGTGTGTGTGTGTGTGTGTGTGTGTGTACTAGCGTATGTGTGCATGTGTGTGTATTTATGAGGATGTGTTTGCATGTGTCCTTGTGCTTGCACGCGCGCGCGCGTATGTGTGTGTGTGTGTGTGTGTGTGTGTGTGTGTGTGTGTGTGTGTGTGTGTGTGTGTGTGTGTGTGTGTGTGTGTGTGTGACCTTGTATGCCTGCTTCAGTGAGCACAGGACACTATGCACAGAACCATGTGCATATTTGTATCATACCTGCGTACATAAATGAGCATGTGTGTAGGTGTGTGCACATGAATGAATGTTCAGGTCTTTTATCAGTTTGTTTTTCGTTTGCTTGTTTTCTTCTTCTTGATAAATCACATGCAGTTTTTCTTCTTGGCCATGCATGGCATGAAAAAAAGAACAATTTTTGAGTGTCAACAATAATTCTTTCTCATTTGTCAAAAGACAGAAAACGAAAACGACAGATAAAAAAGGGAGGGAAACAATACGCCCACACACAACAAGCAGCGGTCATTGCCTGACAAGAAGACATTTTTCTCGTCCAGCCCTTCTAACCCTCTTTCGCCCTCCACCACCTCACCCGACCCCGCCGACACTACCACCCTCCTTTCCACTCGCACACTCAATTGACTCAATATTCCGCAACCTCTACGCTGTTCAAGGCCATTCCCACAAAGTACCTCTCACTCAACCCTTTCTCCTTCCTCCCCCCCCCCCCCCCCCCCCCCCCCCCCCCCCCCACCCCCACCATTCTTTTCTTCCCATCCCCATCCGCGATTCATGCCATAACTTTCCCCTGAAAAGACAACGAAATGGTGAGGAGAAATGACGATCTCGTGCTTTTTACCAGCAGTACCTACAAACTGATCGATACTTTTTTTTTTTTTTTAAGCAGGGAGAACTAACCCACACCCCACCCTCTTCGCTTGAACCTTCTCTGCTTCCTGTTCCTGTTCATCATCATTCCTTCCAACATCCCCACCTCATATTCCCCTTCTTCATGTTCTACCTTTCTCTCGACTTCATCTTCTCCGACATCTAAAAACCCTTTGGTAGGCAGGCATCCACGTAGGTCTGATCTCATTTGTCTTTCACATCACCTAAGCGTGAATATGGCCCTTTGATCGTTTTTTTTTTTTCTGCTGTGAGGGTCGGGGATTCTAAAGTGGAAAGGACGGCAGAGTGATTGAGAATTCAGCTCAGAGTCGATGATGACTGACATGACATTTTGACACTGGGAGGAGGGAGAGGGAAAGGGAAGGAAAGGGTGGGGAAGAGTGGGGAAGAGACGGTCGGACCCAGCTGGGAGGGAAACTGGCGCGATGATTCCATCATATTTCTCAGCGTAGGCGAAAGTCAGATTGTCACAAGATCTAAGAGCCTGTCAATCCCACTACAAGTACTGTCCCTCCCCCCCCCCCCCCCCCCCCCCCCCCCCCCCCCCCCCCCGTGCTTATAACGTACATGATGGAACGACGTTTCCTCTTTGACCATTGACCTGACCTTATCTTCCCCTACCCTTACCACGTATCTCCCTTTCCCTCCATTTACAACCACCACCATGACAAACCTTTCCCCTCATCGCTTGTATTCCTCCAAAGAAAGGAAAATGTCAGATGTTTCTTTCTTCCTTTCTAGGGAGGGTGGGAGGCAGGAAGTGTTCAACATGTGCACAGTGTTTATAAGTCTGAGAGAGCTTGTACACATTGCTGCAGACATGCGCCCGAGCACTTTGCAAACGTATCACAGATGAGCAGCTACCTAAAGGATCCAAAAGATTCCGTTGTGAGGAAGACTTTGACTGACAATGGGAGCAACTGTGACAACGATAATTAGAAATTGCATTATTATACGTGAATTGTACTGTAATTAACAGAAATGGCAGGCGTAGTTAAGATGGGACCACAATAACTTAGTCACTCTTGTGTGAAACAGATGGAATAGAACAGATGATGATGATGATGATGATGATGATGATGATGATGATGATGACGACGACGACGATAACGATGAAGTTAATGATGATGACGACGACGACGAGAATCGTCTTTATTTCAATGGGTAATAGACAAAAAAAAGTACATGCAAGCGCACACTATTTTGCTTTCGGCTTTTGTCCCAGAAAGCGCTTAAAATAAACTGTAAGCTAAACCTGAAAACATTTTCAAACAAGCATACTCACTAAAATATTAAGAAAGTGTAGCTGGTTTGCAGTTCTTTGACATTTATGCAGAGAAGAATACCTAAAACATTGAAATTATTGAACAAATTAAAAGAAATACAAACAATTTCTTTATCGAAAATGTTGAAAAGATCTGTAGCTGAATTGTAGTTTTTTAACAAGACTCAAAGAAAAATATGATAAGATGAAAATGAAATAATGAATCAGAAGGGATATGATTTTCATTAGTATTAACATGTATGATGGATACGAGATGGATTGATGTTTAACACAAATTGATTGATTGATTATTTCATTCATTGATTGGCTGATTGACTGGTTGATTGATCGATTGATTAATCAATTAATTGATCTTCAATACTCAAGGGTAAGATTTTTTTTAGGCGAAGGCCTTGCCATTCAATACACGTAATTCTTTCTGACAAATCAACACAAAAACACAGCACACATAATTATAATACGTACAGGTGCTCTCTGCATTAATGTAATAAAGACGTGTATATCAGACCAAAGAATAACAGGATAAAAATAAACAAACAAAAGAAAGTCAGAGACACAGCGT
>JADBJO010001433.1:15000-20000 GCA_016801955.1 Conus betulinus
AAAAAAAAAAAAAAAAAAAAAAAAAAAAAAAAAAAAAACTTTCGTAGGACTCGAAACCCCCCACGATCTACCCTTTCTTCGCCTGTGACGTTAGTCACCAGTTACGTTCCTTCGTTCCTTCGTCTCCTTCTCCTCCTGCCTTTCCTTCCCTACTATCTCCCTCTTGAATCCACTATTCTCTACATTAATTTTCTCCCTCTCCACATATCCAGTTGTTAATACTCCTCTTGCCCTTTCCACGCTGCCATATATAGTATCTTTGTTATTGCTTCCCTCCCTCAGCTTTGTTACCTATGTTCAGGTATCTAATACCTTTTTATTGCTCTTTTCGCTGTGTCCGACAGCGATTTTACCTTTCCTAACGTCTAATATCATCTTAGTCGTCCTCTACCCTCACAATCATCCCCTGCCCCCCCACCCACGCCCTGAGCTCCCGTGGAGATTTCTGCCTCCTCCTCTCTTCTCCCTGGTATCCAACATTGTCTCTTGTAGTGTTTTTTCTCTGAATCACAAATGTTCTTTATCATTCCCTCCTGCTGTATCGAACCCTTATCTCTCAGGTCCTCTATGCCACGCGACTCATTCTCTGTCACTTTCCCACCACCATATCTTACTTTTCTCCGTCACTTACAGGCATCCATGCTGCCCAGTTTACGCTATCGTATTCCCAGCCTCCTGGCAGTGGTATCTGTCGGATGTATCATATTGGATTCCGTTAATCACAGCCAGTAGGATCGAATGGGCAATGTCTTTCCTCCACAATATGGTCCCTTCGATTTCTACGCTAATACTTGGAAGACCACGTCTGTTTAGTGTAATTTTCTGACAGTGTCTGACCTTATTTACTAGACGATTTGCTCAAATAGCTTATATCTGGTTACTTCCAACACATTCTGGTTTGAGCTTGCAGCTGTGTATTTTTCATGTATGTTAAGTCTTCTTGACTAACCAGTCGCCGGCGAAGTGGTTAGCGTCGCGGACTCCCGGCTGGGAGGTCGTGGGTTCGAATCCCATCAGAGTCATGTGGGTTTTTTCTGCCCCGACCGGCTCCTACCCAGAGTTTGAGTTTGCTGCGGACTCAGTTGGGAAGACTGGGACCACACAGTCGAGTTTCATCCACTTAATGGATGCGTTTCTGAGAGTGTTGCTCAAATTTCTAGACCAACACTGCAGGTGCCTGTATCTCTCGGGCCTGGTTGACACCGGGATATATTATGAAAGGAAGCGTAGAGTACAGCCCTGTCATGTAGTCTCAGACCGAAATAGAAATCCGTAGCATCATCTCATCATCCTCATTCTCATCGATCAGCATTACAAAAAATGTCTCAAGTTTCTGTGACCCTTCATGCCCTGTTATGGTGGCCTCAGTTTCGATGTCCTCTCCACGTCTGTGGTCTTGCTTTGGTTCCGTCCGTCGGGGTCACCGGTATCGGCGGGCCCATGGGGGGCTGTCGTTGGACGGACGTGGTGGCGCCTTCCGGAGGGGACAGCTCACTCACGCCGGCTCCTCGACTAAGCATTATTGTCGCCAGTAGGGGGCTTAGTAGGTGGTGTCCTGCGTATGATAGATCAGAACAGGCGCCACTGAACACCACCGAAGTGACTCGGCAGCAGTGCAGTGTCTCCTCCGGTGGGTTGCCTCTTGACGACTTGACATTGACTGCTCCCTGCGGATTGCCGGTGCCGGGGGCTGCGGCGGGGCCAACCAGGCTGTGGCTGTGGACGAGGTGTCAGAATGAGCGGCGTGGGTGCACTGCCTCTGAGGTGGCGCAGAGGTTGGGACAGCAAAAAAAAAAAAAAAAAAAAAAAAGTCTTCTTGACTATAAATCTGTGCATGCAAATGGGAAACTTTTTTTTTATGAAAACTCCTGACTTTTTGTTCTGTGGAATAGGGAGGGGGGGGGGGGGGTGTTGATTTTTTAAAAAGTCTTCTCATTTACAAATCTTTACATGAATATGCAATTGCTATGGAGATTTCAATGGCTCTCTCTTTCATATATGCAGACTTGCTATGATTGGGTAACAAAAAAAAATGATGGGGTCCGGGTGCTATAAGTTTAGCAAGGTTTACTCTTCTATGACAGAAACATAATTCGAAACGGAACACACATATTCTGCTGAAAGACTAGTTTTATTTGGCAAATGGCACGGCAGACATGCTATTCAGAAACACACTACCGCCGCCGTCATCATCTACCCCCCCCCCCCCCCCCCCCCCCCCCCACTTTAAAAAGTAGTAAAAAAACATAAAAAGCAATAAAAAAAAAAAAAAAGCATGCACTGACGCATTTTCAGCCTTCATTGCTGGAAAGGGAAAAGTTACTTGACCCCCGTCTACCCACCCCCACCCCTTTTCTTCCCCTACTCCCTTACATCCTTTATTTTTCCATCCTATCCGAAAACTTACACTGTGTGATAAAAAGAAACATATCATAGGGGTATCTCCACCGTAGAATAAAGGTCGGTTGTAAAAGAACCTTACTTCTGTAACCGAACAGTATTTTGAATCGTACAATAGAAATCAACTGGAAGATACAAGCTCGTTGGAAAATTGTGAGATCATATTCCATGGTTAAGAACTTTAATATGCATGAATGAAATGCAATATCATGTAATAGAAGTTGGGTCTGTCTAAAGAAAGAGTCTGATTGTAAGATTAGATAGTAATGATGCATTGTAAGTAGGAAACTTCGTGGTGAGATAGGAGAAAAGGGAGAGTGGAATAGGAGAGGTGGTGTGGACAGCATACTGTAAAGCTAAATTACGTAATGAGATATGAAGTAACTGTGCGACTGAAAGGCCATAATCAGTTGTATTATTAAATCTATGATACGCAAGTTTGTTAACAAACGGATTCAAAAATTATGAAAATCATGTGAACTGACTGTGAGGTTCAGTTGCCTTATTCCATCGTGAGGCTGAAGCGTAAAGCATCCATAACATGATATTACCTTTGCTTTCAGACTCAGTTGCCTTGATCTATAGTAAGATGTATGTATTAGATGATTTTCTTTCTTTTAGATTGAATCGCTTTGGTTCCCTGTAAGATTGAAGTCTATTTTGTGGTTTGATTTTCTCTTTTAGAGTGCTGTGCCTTTGTCCATAGTAACGATAGAATCTGGCATGATGTGAGTTTTTCAATGAAAACTTGAAATGCGTTATTCCATACTAAGATTTTCAAAGCTCTGGTACGACATGAATGTATATCAACATAAGACAGAAGTTTGTTCTGTGACTTAATTTTACTGTAACATTAAGTTGCATTCCATAATGTGAAATAAATTTTTCCGTAACATATCACTTACCTCTATAGTATTGTATAGATTTACTGTAACATAAGATTGAAGTCAGCAGAATGATAATTTACAGCAGGAAAAATGAAGTTTACAGCATGATATGCATGACATGAATTTACTGTATTGTAAGTTTGAAGTCTTCAGTATGATATAGATTTACCGTCACGTAAGTTTAAAGTATGTTATATAGCACAGTGAGAGGGCTGGGTGAAGCCTGCAATATATGAACAGCAACACGTTGCACCGGCAGATAAGATGTTGAAAACTAGGGCCAGGATTGAAACTTCACCACCAAAATATCCAAGCTAATTACATCGACGAGGAATGTGTACAGGTTCTTGATGGCAACCACCTGAATCACAGCTTGCCACGCACATGTGCAAAAGAGGAGTGGGAGAAATTAGTAGGAAAAATAGTCAAAGAACTAGATGCACTCACAGGAAAGAACACCCTGTAACACGAATCAGCTGCACTTGGAATTACTCTGTTTGGAGCCTGTAGGAACATCTACGGAATAAAACAGCAACACTTGTAGATACAGTCTAAAACATCAAGACGCAGGCGAGAGATGTGTAACATCCAGAAGAGGAACGGGGACTTCAGGACATGGATAACCGCTGTCTCGGAAGGTGAAAAAAAAAAATCAGAGTTCCAGAAAGACTTGAAAGCACAGCACGACGCCCTCAGCAAAACAGAATCAGCCAAAAAAAGAGAAGAAAGAAAAAAAAAAGATAACGCCCCAGTTTTCTTCTTCAGATACCTCTTTCATTTCACCATGAAACTGTTGGAGCGGCCAAAATCAAGGACATTTACAACAGACAAAACAAAGAAACTCTTGAGTAGCGTCAGAGGAAAACGAAAGCATATTCCAGACCTCAGGACTGGTGAAGCCTGCTGTGCCAGAGAAAATAATCAGTGACAAGAGAGGGTAAAAGAAACTGGTTAAAAGCGTCCAAAGTCAATCATCGCCTCGATCTAATGGCATACCCTACCTCCAGCATTAGACATGTCCTGATCTTGAGTCTGATCAGATCTGCACCGAGGAATCTGAAAGTCTGCGACCAGTGGATGACAGCTGATGGAGTGTGCATTCCTGAAGAATTGAACTGAGTGGCATCAGCCAGTCCAGACCAGTGTCACTTCTGAACGTTGAAAGGAAAAAAAAAAAATCTTCCCTGTTACGGTAGCAAGGCTGGCTTAATGTCTCCGAGAAGAGAGCTGCCAAATGTGTCAAACTCAAAATCTGGCTGCCTAAAACATACCACTACGATCTGGCGGACAATCCACAGAACTACTGCAGAAAAAAAAAGGGGAGTTCTCGACAAGCTGTAGCATGATTTAGCAATTGCATATGGATCATTTCCACACAAGATGATTTGAATCTGCCTCGAAATATTAAACATCCCAGAAATGCTGAAGAATTAGGCCTATATGCATGTCTTCTCGAGGAGGTTCTCCACAGTCTAACACACAAAAGACGGGATCAATATGAAAGTCGGCTTAGCATGGACTCTTTTTCTCAGCGCTGTTTGTCTTGTCAATGGAGTTGATACTGAAAGTAGCAACGAGCTGTGCAAGTTCACCATGCCACACACCCCCTCTAAAAACAGTCATGGATGACACCATTGTCCTCTCCATCAAAGCAGATGAAACCGAAAATACCGAAGCAGGTACACTTCATCTAGGATGAGCTCTAACCAAAGA
>JADBJO010001433.1:25000-30000 GCA_016801955.1 Conus betulinus
TGTTGACTGAATTTCTACGAACCAGACTGGCTGTTCAGTGTTGTAAGAGGGACAATTATGTAACATGGCACAGCATTGTCTAAATTTTAAAAATAAAGATGCCTTGTTGAATTCCTTTGCTTTTCAGAGGACGGGTTTCAGTGTTTTGGGTTGGTCATCTGCATGGAGCTGCTCCGTTGTCTGTCAGTGGAACGAATTCAGTCAGATCATCTGTAATGAGAGAGTCTACTCTTACTGCACGTAGCCAAACTCGTGTACTGGATGGGCTAACTGTTTTAAGTGTATTGAAAGCTGGTACACACAATCAAATAATAACCAACTCCAAGTCCGGAGAAAATGGGAGTGTAGGCAGCCATGGGTGGTTAAAAAAAATAGTAAGACACAAAGAGATGCAGCAAAGAGAGTGATCAAAGACACTTACAAATAAAATTATGTAAAAATTCAGTAAGCTAACAAAGCAAAGCGACAGACTGCAAGAGAATAATCTCCAACACACGTAAAGGAAATATAACAAAGGAGTGAATAAGAATAAGAGAGACAGAAATAGAAGCCGATCTGGGGGAACGGTAGAAATGTGAAAGTGAGCACTACCAACCCAAGTTGCAAGCTAAAAATAAACAAAAAAACAAAAAACAAAAAAATGCAAAGCATGTAAACACACTCCCAGTTTATCTTGAATACGACGTCACGTCACAATCAAACATGCGTCATATGTATTTCGTCACTTCGGCTTATGACGCAAAGAAGCTTTGACGTCATTTTTGTTTGCGTTATCATTTTCTAGATATTCCACCGAGAAGAAAAACCGTTTGGGGCAGTTATAGCCGTTAGTAACGGCTATCCTGGTTAAATAAAACACTGGGCATCATCCGTGACCCATAATGAACATACCTACAAATTTCCAGAAAGATCGGCCCAAAAGTTATGTCTGGAGCGAGCGGAACACTTTTTGACCACGAAACAGACACACAGACTGACAGACAGCATTTCTTCGTTCGCATCATAGAGTACTCCCTGTTCTATAAGCACTCGGAGTACAAAAAACGTAAGCACAGTTAGCCTACCTTGTAGATGTAGCGATCAGTTCTTGTCGTAATAATGTGGAGAGGCAGGACCAATATGACCCCGACGTCCACTAAGCGACAGCAGCTGTATTAACTAACACTTTTCTCTGCTGCAGTCCGGTCACAATCGAGGTGCATGGTGTCAGAAAAGTAACGTCTAAGCACAAGGCGACTATCGTTTTTATGAGAGAGAGAGAGAGAGAGAACCTTGTGTGTGTGTGGGGGGGGGGGGGGGGGGGAGGGGCGCACAGGCACACACCAGTTTTGCATGCTTGCTCGTGCGCTCTCTCTGTGTGTGTGTGTGTCTGTGTGTGTGTGTGTGTCCCATTCTTTTTCCTTTCCACCTCCCCCTTGGGTTTAGAGGGAGTTAGCTCCTGCAAGGGGGGGGGGGGGGGGTATAGTATAGTGATGAATTTTTTTTTTTTAATCGTTACCACCCCATGCCCCTGACGCTTAATCCTACACGTCGCCTTTACATCACTGGTCGTGAGTGTGACTGAAGAAGAATGAAGGGGACACTTTGTGTGGACTGTTGCTGGGCAGGTCCACGGGAACAAGAGACAGCCTTGAGAAATCCCTGGACCAAGGTGACACTGACCTCTTGCCGAAGAAACTGGCTTATGCTAGACTTGGGGGATAAGATTCCAGACCAGTGGCTTCGCGCCGTCCGTGACGAATCGGGGACAGAGAGCTGATGAGAGCGGGCTGAGGGAGAAGAGGGGTGGGGTGGGGGGATGATGGGGGAGAGGTGGCGGGGACGGGAGGGAGAGCCTGGCATCAAAGAGAAAGGGGGTCAACACGGACACAGGAGGATCTTGAGGTTGATGCCTTAGGATGCAGCAGACGTTCATTTCCTGTTCAGAGTGCTGTCGCCGTTTTTCGTCCGCCCGGAGCTGTGTGTCGGTCATTGGTAGTTACTACTTCCCCCTTGGAAGAAGCTGAGAAGGGGAAACAGACGGGGAGGTCAGGTCACGTAGGGAGAGGAGGGCGAGCAAGGATCAAGACGGCGCACTCAGCCACCAAGTGAGAAATGTCAGGGTACCGTGTGAAAACCTTCACACTCGCAAGGTTCTGGGTAGTTCCCCCCCCCCCCCCCCCCCCCCCCCCCCCCCCCCCCCCCCCCCCCCCGTCGTCTTCATCTGTACTGTACTAAACCTTAATGTGTTGGTGTTGCTACTGTGTGTGTGTGTGTGTGTGCGTGCGTGCGTGCGTGCGTGCGTGCGTGCGTGCGTGCGTGCGTGCGTGCGTGCGTGCGCGCGCGCGCGCGCGCGCGCGCGCGTGTGTGTGTGTGTGTTTTTGGTTTTTGTTGTTGTTGTGTCTGTTGTTTTTTTTTTTAGTATTTTACTTTTTTCTAGGCGGGGCTGTCGGGTTATTTTTTTGTTGTTGTTGTTCGTTTTTTTTTGTTTTGTTTTGTTTTGTTTCGTTTGTTTCGGCAAGACCATAATAGGAATTATCTTGTGTGGCATGTACTCGACACGCGTAAAGAGAAAAAAAAAAATTGCGGCGATAACACAGTTGTGCCTGGACGCATGGAATGCTCCACAGAGCGATCTATTGGGGCTGGGAGGAAGGGTGGGGATGGAGGAGGAGAAGACGGGGAGGAGGAGGAGGGGTGCACTTCCTGGGTACTGGCTTCACCTACCAAGTAAAACAAAATAAAATCCGAGTTTACGAGACCATTTCATCATGAGTAAATGTTTGTTTTATATTGTTGGCTTTTTTTTTTTCCTCTCCTTTTTTTTGTCTTAGAGCGTAGCTGTATTGTTCTTTTAAACTGTTTTTTTTGTTTGTTTGTTTTTTTTTTTTTGGGGGGAATGGATAGGTGGGAGGAGGTTGTTGTTTTGTTGATGCAATAACTCTCATACTGTCTCTAGCTTGTAGTTGATGTACGTTTAGTTTAAAAAAAAAAAAAGAAAAAAAAAAGTAGAAATGTTGAACGTTGCTTTTGGAACATCTGAAAGAAATCCCTTGGCTTTGGAAATGGAACAGCACACAGACAGGAAAAGAAAAGGAGAAAAAAATCTCGATGGCGCTGTACTATGGCAATGCGCTTTTTCCCATAGGAGAGCAATGCAAATTTCACACTGAATAATGTTGTGTGACCATGACGCTGGACAAGACGGTAAAGTTTTGATTCGTCCATTTACTCCTAGACTGTCGCTTCCGCTCTGTATCCACCATTTGTTACTTTCCCTCTTTGCATGAAGTGTCGTGTCTATTACTTGTCAAGCTAAAATCTGTCCTTCTCCAAAGCTGTGATCCAGTATTCACGATTTTCGATCTCTATCCAATATCTGTGTCCAATGTCTTTAAAATCATTGCTCCTTTTGCACACTGTCCAACTTCCATGTCGAATATTTTCCGGATATTTCCAGTTTTCCACGTATCCTACATCATTCGCCCCTTTTTTTTTCACGGTCCCACGAAGTCTCCTGCTGAATATTCATTTCCTACTGGTCCCTCTTCATAAGTCCAGCAACTTGCTTATTTTTTTTTTACCGTGCATTCTTTGTGGTATCATTCGTGTGCAGCTCATTCCAGCAGCGGCCCATACAGCCACAGTTCCTCCTGTTACGACCCCAGCACTGGCAGTCGCAGGAAGCGAAAGATGTCAGGTTGCCGTGTGGCCACCAGGCGATCAAAACCTGCACTGCCATGATGCCAGTGGTCTTTAATGGTGCCTTTTTTTATCCAACGAGTGCGCAAGACACTATCTACTAATCTCCCTTCTGACGACAATAATTTCTCAGTCGCAGAGCCAGCGTGAGAGAAAAGAGAGAGCGTCCCCTTTGGAAGACGCCACCACGTCCATCCAGCGACAGTCTCCTTGAACTTGCTGATACTGATCAGCTGGACACGAACTCACCATAGATACGGATGAGCAGTTGAAACCAAACTGACCAGGACATGGAGGGCGACAGAATTGTAAACTTTTCCAGGATTAGGTTGATGAACATTTCGCTACAGAGTTTAATTCTGATGTGAGAGACTGCCTGACGTGACGTGGCTGTACTTCAATCTTCCTTTCATGACGTGGCATGACGTCAACCAGACATGGCGAATACTGCGACTCTGCGAGTTGTTCAGGTCGTTTGGCAGGCAGGCAGTCCCAGGAGATGCGTCCAGTAAGAGTATGGATCTGGACTGTTTGGTTCCAATCTTACGATGCGAGTCCATGTACTCACCTCTGGCCGGGGCCAAAAAATCCCACAAGTAGTGCCTTTGAGAGGACTTGAACCCACGATCTACCCGTCCTTATCCCGCCACGCTTGTCACTGATAGTTGCGTCCCCTCCTCTCCCCCTCCTCGTTTCCTCCCTTCTGTTCTATCTGTATATTTCTCCCTCTCTGCATATATCTAGACTCTTTAATATCCCTCCATCACTCTCCATGCTGTCGTATTCAGCATCTTTGTTCTCGCTCCCCGTGGGGCTGTTTCCTTTGGCACCTATCTTCGCGTATCCAATATCTTCTGTATTGCTTCCTTCCAAGTGCCCGATAGCTATTTGACCTCCTCTTGTGTTTAATATAGTCGAAGCCATCCACCCCCATCCTCATACCCTGCCCACCTCCACACCCCTTCACCTCCCTAAAGATCTCTGCCTCCTCCCCCCCCCCCCCTCCCCTCGTATCCAACATCGCCTCTTGGTCTTTTTCTCTGAATCGCTGTATGAGCCCCTTATCTCTTAGTTCCTCTGTGGCACGTGACTCTTTCTCTATCAATTTCCCACAATCATATCACACTTTCATCTGTCTCTTTCACTCTTTCATTCTGCCCAAATATCTTCCTTCCTTCCTTCCTTCCTTCCCCCGTGATGCTGTCATATCCCTCCCTCCTGGCCGTGGTATCTGTCGGATGTATCGTATTGGATCCCGCTAATCACAGCCGATAGAATCGAATGGGCACTTACTTGTCTCCACAGTATGGTCCGTTGGA
>JADBJO010001433.1:35000-37500 GCA_016801955.1 Conus betulinus
CGCTTTGGGGAGCCGTCCGACTTACGCTTGTACCATGGACGTACGGCTTTTCAGGAGATTTACAAAACGCAAGCGCGTCTTTCGACGAACTGTGAAACCCGGATACAGAACAAACGCGAAGTGATCACCAACCATCAAGACTTAGTTTGCCGTAACAAAGCACTTGTCCTGATCCCCGCGCTGTCTAGCTGTGAGACAAAGTCACTGTGGCGAAGAGAAGCAAACATTCATATCAAACAAATCAGGAAAGAAAGAAGATCCGAGACCTTAACACTAAATAAACATCACATAAATGAACAACACCCCCACCATCACCATAGCACAAAAACGTAGTGGCATAAAAGAAATAAAAAACAAACAGAGCAAGCCAATAAAGATATTTTAAACCAATTTTTATATCTCCTTATTCATGGAATAAGGAGCTTATTTCTTCGAATACACACTTTCTCGACCACACACACACACACACACACTCACACGCACACACACCCGCGCGCTCACGCAAGCACACGCTCGCGCGCACGCACGCCCGCACGCTCACCGCAAGCACACGGTCGCACACACACACACACGCACACACACACACACACACACACACACACACACACACATGTGAATTCGTGTCTGTGGTTGTCTGTGGATCGGTGGTGGTGATGGGATCGGTGGTGGTGGTGTATTTATGTGTGCGTGCGTGCGTGCGTGCGTGCGCGCGCGTGCGTGTGTTTGTGTGTGTGTGTGTGTGTGTGTGTGTGTGTGTGTGTGTGTGTGTGTGTGTGTGTGTGTGTGTGTGTGTGTGTGTGTGTGTGTGTGTGTGTGTGTGTGTGAGAGAGAGAGAGAGAGAGAAGAGAGAGAGAGAGAGAGAGAGAGAGAGAGAGAGAGAGAGAGAGAAGAGAGAGAGAGAGAGAGAGAGAGAGAGTGCATTCCTTGAAAATGTAAGAAAGGTCAAACCTGAGAATTGATTAAGATCAATCAATTACTCTCAATCAAAATCTCATTGCGTATGCAAACGCAGTCAGCTCCATGCGTGCGTGGAATAGTTTGTGTCCGTAATTTCCCTTCTTCGAAGCTGGTTCAGTCAAATATCATTCAGTTCAGCAGAAGCCTCCTAATTTCATTCAGTTCACTTCATTTTAAAAACCATTTTCCTTTTCCCGGAATTTAAAGGCCATTCCTAAAACAGGTTACTCGACAAGTGAACACATGAAATTGAATGTTGAATAAAGTAAATTGAAATAATAGATAAACAAAAACAAATAAATAGATCGATGATTGCTCTATGTTTCCAGTTGAAAAATATCTTAGGTGTATTTACATATACAGGACACATTTATAATTTGATGTGCACGGATGAGAGGAGAGAGAGAGAGAGGGAGAGGAGAGAGAGAGGAGAGGAGGAAGAGAGTGAAGAGAGAGAGAGAGGAGAGAGAGGGCTTGAGGAGAGAGAGTGCATTACTAAGAAAACTCGACAAGGTGAACATAGAGAGGAGAGAAGATTTTACTGGATGTCACAATCTCATGCGTATGCAAACCAGGAGGGCATGCGTGATCGAGTTTGTCGGATGTTTCCCTTCTCCAAATGAGGTAGTTCCTCATACAGTTCAGGAGACCTCCTAGATTTGATTCAGAGCACGGGAGGAGAGGATGAGAGAGAAGAGGAGGAGCAGGAGGAGAGAGAGAGAGGCGAGAGAGAGGGAGGGGAGAGAGAGGAGAGAGGAGAGGGCACACGCACGTGAGGGGCGGGGAGAGGTAGGTTTGGAGACGAGAGAGAAGAGAGAGGAGGAGCGGAGAGAGAGAGAGAGAGAGAGAGAGAGAGAGAGGAGTGGGTGGGTTTTATTCAGTGTAATCCTTAGAAGAGACGAGAGAGAGACAAACATGGAGAGAGACTGAAAATGAACATTTGACATGTAACTCTTCCTTTGTTCCGTGCTTCGCTCCCTCCCCCTCCATCCCCAACATCCCAACACCCCTCCATGAACCAGGTTCCTTTCATCTCCTTAAAAGCCTGCCGTTCCAAGCTTTTCTTTTGTCCCCAGTGCTACAAAGAAGACAAAGAGGCTTGCTACGGTGCGATGGTGACCTACAATGACAATGGTAAATAGCGATGCGAAGTGCTGGATCAAGGTAGCAGAAGACTCCGGAGAGGGAGAAGCAGGAGGGAAGTGGAAGCGTATTTGACATCCATTTAAAGATGGGTACTACCAGCCCAGTGTGTGTGTGTGTGTGTGTGTGTGTGTGTGTGTGTGTGTGTGTGTGTGTGTGTGGTGTGTGTGTGTGTGTGTGTGTGTGTGTGTGTGTGTGTGTGTGTGTGTGTGTGTGTGTGTGTGTGTGTGTGTGTGTACGCGCGCGCGCACGTGTGTATGTGTACATTACAACCCCCTGAAAGTACTCTTTGTGGTCAGCTGGGCTACAATGGGCACGAAAACTGAAACTGGAACCTTAATGATGCCCAAGGACTACTTTCTTGTCGTGCTTGTGCATTATTTACTGTCATTATAATGGT
>JADBJO010001433.1:50000-140000 GCA_016801955.1 Conus betulinus
ACATATCAAAAGTCCAGGAGCTATATATGATCAGACAAAACAAAAAGATTAAAGGTAATTTTCTAAATCATATCCAAAATAAAAGGGGTTCAAATTACAAATAATACACACAGTCGTTACATAATAGGAATCAGATATCTTTTGAGGAAACAACAAACGTCTTAAATTCGGTTCAGACATGAATTGTTTTAAAAAAAATTAAGGGAAAAGAGTGAGAGTAAAGCAGCAAAAGAGTGTGTGAGAGAGAGAAGAAAAGAAAGAAAGGCGGCGACAGAGAGAGAGAGGGAGAGAGGGACAAAGAGGCGAGAGTGGGTGCGGGAAAGAGAGTTAGAACAATCTGACAATCAAAACATTCCAAGGAGATGCAAGACAAGCAATTTGAACAGGGGGAAAAATGAAAATAAATAAGCAATCGGGGGGGGGGGAGATGCATAATGATGGCCCAGTCACACGTCGGAGGGGGGGGGGGGGGGGGGGGGGGGGGGGGGGGGGGGGGGGGGGGGGGGGAGGATGTCATATAGATAATAAATCAAGTCATTCCAACAACTGTGTGTGTGTGTGTGTGTGTGTGTGTGTGTGTGTGTGTGTGTGTGTGTGTGTGTGTGTGTGTGTGTGTGAGAGAGAGAGAGAGAGAGAGAGAGAGAGAGAGAGAGAGAGAGAGAGTGTCGCATAAGAATAAGCATACAAGCATAAACATAATGAAAAGATTGCAGGTAAAAAAGTAAGGAACACACACACGCGCGCGCGCGCACACATACATACACACACACGCGCGCGCGCGCGCGCGCGCGCGCGCAGGCGCGCGCGCGTACTCGTATACAGCATACTTATTAAACGGAATAACATGTGCATTTCAAGTACAAAACACTTTCTAAATAGTCAGGGTCATACAAAAGGCAAAGAGGGTGTTGGTGGTTGGTGGGTGGATTTTTATGGCGAAGTATGCAAGTATTGGCACATAAGATGGTTGAAATAATGGTGTTTGAAGGTTGCTATGCATTGGTGTTGTTTGGTTGATTCAGGGAGCGAGTTCCATTGACAGGAACCTGAATATGTTAAACTGGATTTGAATAAATCAATTCTAGGAACAGGGACATGAAGTTTGGGTAGAGTCCTTGAGGAATTAATTGAGAATCTGTGAACTAATGTTGAGGGTGCCTTCCCAGACACAATCTTGTGCATTATGATCCCTTTGTTGTATTCTAATCTCAGACTTAAGGGGAGAACTTGAATCTTTTATAGTCCGAGTCCAGAAGACTACTGCTTTTTAGGAGGACTATTTTGAGTGCTCGCTTGTGTAGGCTTAGCAATGGTTTGAGGGTGTTAGCGCTAGCAGAGTCCCATAGAGTAGATCCATAGTCTATGTATGATTGGATATGAGACTGGAAAAAGAGCTTGCGTGAATGCAGGTCGAGGAAGCGTTTGGATTCTGGAGAGTTGATAAACTTTCTGCGAAATTTTGCTGCACAGTGAGGTTATGTGAGTTTGCCAACTAATATTGTTATCAATTGTTATTATTCCTAGCACTTTGAGGAATGTAACCTGTTCAACTGGTACATTTTTAAGATGTACAGGAGGGAACTTAATAGTGATTTTTGTCTTTTTTGCCTAGTTGTGATAAGCATGGATTTAGTTTTTTTTGAGGGTGAAGTGACATGTGATTTAATTCAGTCCATCTTACGAGGTCATTTGCACTTTCTTGTAAAGTTTGTGCAAGAACAGTAACATCAGAATGATGATTGTGTGTATTGTTGTATCATCAGCAAAGAGTTCACAGGTGGATGTAATATAGAGAGGTAGATCATTGATGTAAATGGTGAACAGTAAGGGACCCAGGATAGAGCCTTGTGGGACGCCATAGGAAAGTGTTTGAAAATGAAGAGAAATTTGTATTAATTTTCACACATTGTTGCCTATTTGTGAGATATGAGCCAAAAAGCGTAAGTTTTTTTTTGTGGATAAGCCATACAATTTCAATTTTCTGAGAAGAAGGTTATGGTCTATCACATCAAATGCTTTTTTTTTGAAATCAATAAATAGGACACCACAATATCTGTTGTTGTTAATGCTATTTAGCCAGTCATCAACGAGGTTGATTAGGGCTGTGTGGCATGAATGGTTGTGTCGGAACCCGGACTGTCTTGGATGAAGCAAGTGGTAAGTATTAAGGTGGTGTAATGTGTGTTTGTTTATGTGTTTTTCCAAAGGTTTGGAAAGAGTGGAAGTGATTGAGATTGGTCTGTAGTTTGCAGGGTCTGAGTTGTCACTGATTTGTAGATAGGTATGACTTTCGCGCTTTTTTTGAAACTATCGGGAAAATGATTTTTGTCGATGCATAAATTGAAGATGTATGTTAACGTATCTGTAATTGCTGGAGCTGCTAGTTTGAGGATTTTGCCATCTAGGCCATCCACCCCGCAGGCACCTGACTGTTTTAGGTGCGTTAGGTAGTGATGATAAACTTCAAAGACTGTTACTGGTGGAATATAAAGTTCAGACGTGATGTTTTTATCTTGGCAATATTGTTTCAGTTTTTGAAGGTCGTTTGATCTGGAAGAATCTGTCGTGACAATGTTACTGGCTATAGTGCAAAAGTGGGAGTTCAGCTGTTCGACAGAGATGTCTTTAATTACAGTTGATTTGGAAGAAGATTTATTGTTTGTAGTTCGTTAATAGCTCTCCATACCAATTTTGGGTTCTGGTTTGATGATATTAGTTCTCGATAATATTTCGTTTTTTCTCTGCGCTTCTGTGAATTTATTGCATTTTCTCAGTTTTTTTTTAGATTCCTCTTCATAGCCATGTTGTTTAAGCATATCTCTAAGGTAACCTGCCTCCTGTAACTCTTTAGTGTACCATGCCGGCTTAGGATCATGTCGTCGTACTCTAATCGTTTTTAGGGGGCGTGTTTGTCATATATTTCTGTAAATGTTTTAATCCAAAATTCAACAGCAAGATCTGGATGAGTTATGTTGAAAACTGAAGAGAGATTTGAGTTAAGCAAGTCATGCAAAATCTTGGTTGTTAAAGTTTGTAAAGCAACGGTAGGTTATTGTCTTGTGTCCCGTTTTGGGAATTTTTACTCCTTTTTTGGACCATGTATAAATTGGGTAATGATCACTACAGTTTAGAACAGGGACGCAGGCTTCTGCTACGTTAGTTTTATCTGAAATATAAATATGGTCGATAAGTGTCTTCGAGTTTGGTGTGACTCTTGTTGGAGAATCGATGAGTTGATGCAAATTAAATAGGTTGAATGCTTGTGTCCATTGGTTTTGCATTTTCAGAAGATCTATGTTAAAGTCTCCAAGTAAAATGATTTCCTTGGATTCTAGCGAGACTGCATCCATCATTGTAATAAATTTGTCGACCCAGTTTACCCTTTCAGATGGGTTCCTGTAACAGAATCCAACCAAAATGGGAGGGTTTTCTTTTCAGCTTAACTTCTATCCAGACACATTCTACATCTTTACTTTCTAGGTGTAGAAGTCGTTTGAAGGTAAGGGTTTCGCTAATGTAGATAAGAAGACCCGTCTCTTTCGGTTGTGTAGGATCTTTCCGGATTGTGTTATATCCTGGAATAGTTACATCATTGTTGCTAATGCGTGCAGCTAATCTGGATTCAGAGAGTCCTAAAATATGAAAGGGTTTTCCATGATTCCAAATCAGTGTTGATATATCTGATGTCTTGTTAACTGCATGTTGGATATTATTAAGGTGACAGATTCGGAGTCCTTCTTTGCATGGCCATGCAGACTGGTTCTTGCTCATTTCTAGTTGTGTACTGATGTGATGATAAGAGACGGCGATTTTGCTCGTTGGGTGACGTTATGATGTGTATTATAAAGGAACAGAATAAAATCACATAAAAGAGCGAAAATGGGGCTGGTTTATACACCGTAACAACTTTTAGGAAACCAGAAGGGTATGAGAAAAAAAAAAAAAAAAAAAAAAAAAAAAAAATCTTTACAGTATCTGTCCGTAACTCCTCGGCCAGATGGTATACTTATGGATACACGTTTCTGTTTCTGAAAAAATATACACTTCCTCACAAAGGAAGCAGTTTTAAAACAAGATTACACTTAAGGGGATACAGAAAGAGGTGAAAAAAAGGAAAATGAAACTTAAGACAAAATATCAAAGAACCAACAACAAAAAATGAAAAAAAAAAAAAAAAAAAAAAAAAAAAAAAAAAAAAAAAAACTCACTCACTCACAAATACACAAATCACGTAGCCGCACTTGTAGTTACGAGTTGGCAATGCACAATATTGCCTCGTTTGCAGTAAGCAGTAGTCTTTTTTTTTAATTGCAGAGTCTGCTGCTGTAGAGGCTTTGTTCAGTCTCTTTCTATAAGGCACACAGTCTTGCGCTTTTACAAAGTCTTCTGTTGTATTTTTTTTTTCCACAGCACACAGTCTTGCGCTTTTCCAAAGTCTTCTGTTGTTTACTTTTTTTTTCCACAACACCACTGAAGGCACTTCTTGATACGAGAGTAATATGTCGTATTAGTATGATGCAATACATATGACAGGCACACGACAGACTGCAGCAGGCCAAACAATCAAACAAACAAAAACAATCAAACAAACAAAAACACGTAAACACACACACACACACACACACACACACACACACACACACACACACACACACACACACACACACACACACAACACGCGCGCGCGCGCGCGCGCAGACACACATACACACGTGTGTGTGTGCATCCACACACATGCATGTAGAAAACTATTAATGCGCTCACAACAATTAGATATGCGCAGACACACATAGCACATGGATTATGAAATAGCTTATTGCAGTACATATCTATGTGCTATGCATTGGATATTAACATTATGCAATGACATACAAATATAAGGATGCATACAGTGACATATCAATTCAATTCAATGACATGGGGAGAGGAGCTGGTTGGTGTTGCTGTGACAGGACAGGAACTGAGCAGTCATTGTGTTCAGCAACTGAACAGCAAATGGATGTAGCGGGCTGGGGGGTTGTGCTGACTGCAGTGGGATGTGCGTGATGGGGGGGGTCGGAAGTGTAATGTGTGGGGGTGGTGGTAGGAGTGTGTTCGGAAGTGTAAGGTGGTCATTGTCTGGAGTGGTGGATTGTATGGGGTATTAGAGGGTGGTAGTTGTGCTGTGCTGGAAATTGTGGCCAAGCTGTGTTGTGAGGTTGCAGCTGAGATGTGTTTGGGGGGAGGGGGTGTGTTGGTTGCTGCTAGTGTGTGGTTTGGACATGGAGGGGGGGTGATGTGCTGTGTGGGGTGGAGGGTGCAAGTCACGTTTCTGTACTCTTTATATTGATGTTTGTCATTTCTATTCACTGGGGAAGAAAAGGAATACATGTGGGTAGGGGATTGTAGAAGGGGTTGCTTTGTAGGGCGTTGATGCCGACCTAGCATATTATACACACTGCGAGAGTTTGATTTTTTGGGAGTGTTTGCTGGGAAATCAGTTTCGTAGTCATAGCTAGGGGGACTGTTAGTGGTCACAGGGGCGTGTTGTGTTGCAAGACGGTCACTTCTTGCTCTTTGTGTGTGTGGGCCTGACGTAGCTGGATGGTTGGGTCTTGTGGTTATTAGTGGGACAGATGTTGGAGGCAAGGACTTTGAAGCCATATGAACTGGGATGTAGTCTGTCCTGGTACATGGCTTTCTTTGGTGCCCCAGATCTGGCGAGGAAGGAGGGGGTGTTATCTAGGTAACTGATCCTCTCTTGACGGCAGGAGAGGCGAAGATTGGCCGTGGATCGTGACGCCATGTCCTTAAGGGGGTGTTGACCAAGGGGAGGAAGAATGGAGGAGGCCTGCAGTGAAGCACTGGGGAACGCTTGCCTGAGTAGGTGGATTAACTCAACCCAGTCTGCTACAGGCACTGGCCTTTCGTCACAGCTGTTGATCCCACATGGAAAGTGACCCGTTGGATGTGGGGTGATGGGGGCAGTGATTTCAGCCACTGACACAGCTGATGGACTGTCAGCCAGGGCACAGACAGATTGTTCACCCTGTAGCGCTCTGTTGACATTTGCTTCTCATCTACCCCTTTTAACACAGAGTCTCCTAATAGTAGCATGTTACAATTTTCTGGGATTGTCTTTTGTCGTAGGATAGGATAGCTAGAGGAGGTGGGGGATGTGGATTCTGTTTGTTGATGGCAGTGGGGATTTCTGTCATTGTGTTTGTGTGTGGTTTGTTCTTGTTGTGTAGAGATTTTTGTGTGATGGAACAGAAGAACCTGTGTTTTGCTCTGTAGAACTGTCTGACAGCACACTGTATGTATTGGATGTTTCCACAGCATACTCCATCTGTGTAGATGATGTAGTTGATGTGTCACTGTGTGTCTGGATTGTTTGGTTGTCTGGTTGTTGTGTTTGATTGATTGGTTTGAGGGCGTGCATTCGTTTCCTAATGTCAGTATTGATGTTGTTTTGACTGTCTTTGAATGATTGCAGTTTGCTTGTGCTGTCTTTCATCTGGCGCTGTAGATGTGTGTTCATTTTGTGTACTTGTTTGATTTGTTGTGATAGATCTTGATTTAATGACTTTATGGAATTTTTTACCCTAATCCATATCACCCGTGTTCTGAGTGTTCTGTTCAACTTGCTGGGATGTGTGTTCAAGTTTTTTTTCAGTGTTTGTATGTCTTGCTGCATGTTGGAGATAGTGTGTGTGGCTGAGATAAGCTGTTTTTGAAGGTGTGTGATAACGGCCATGCTTGCTAGCTGAGAGAGTGTGGGGGGGGAAACCCGATGCTGTGAGCTGGCACTCTGGGGGTCAGTGTGTTGACAGAATGGGTAGCAGTCTGAGGGTCAGTACTGGTGGGGGAGGGTGACAACACACGCTGTTCTAGAACACACGGGGTGGGCGTGGGAGGATCAGATGGGGGGTCAGTGTTTTGCTGGGTGGAGGAAGGGACTGAGGAGTGAGAAATGTCAACAGGGGGATGAAGGGCTGTTGATGGCTGGAGACTGGAGGGATGCAGGTGGCGATTCCATGCTGTCTGGGGCGGATGAGGGAGGGAGTGTGGCATGGGACGTGTTGGAGCTGACAGGCAATTGGGATTCCTGAGTTAGTGAGGGGTGAGATAGTGGGGGTGGAGGGATGGAATCATCACTTGACTCGAGCGATGTTTCCACAGCTTCATTAGTCCGTGCATCACAGATGATCAATGGAGTCGGAGGAAAGGAGTCTGTGACATTGTCAAGGGCATTCGCAATTGACAATGTCGTGACATCTGGTGTACACAGATGAAACACAATTTCTTTTAGTTTTTATCAAACTCCTGCCGTACCCATTCTTGACATACATGTCCTTGTACTAAGATTTTGCCCGTTGTAGTAGTAGTAGATATGGATGTTAAAAGTTTGTGTTCACTGTTCAAAACAATTTGAAAGGATGAATGCCACAACTCACTGGGCAGTGGGGTGACAAAGCTCGGCGCCAAATCCAAAAGGGCTTTGTTGTTCTTGTTGTATTCCTTCAATACACTTGAGGTGGATGGTGGGCGATATTTACCACAATACCTTTCACACAACACATATCTCTCCATACAGGCAGGTGGGTGTGGGGAGAGTCGAACGTCACTTGGCATGGGTCTTTGGTGAGCTTGATGGTCTCGTTGGTTAGATATTTGGCGCTCATAGAGCGCGTGGTGAGAGGCATTTTTGATCTGTGTTACGTGCATTTGTGGCATTTGTGGTATTTGTCCTACAAAGAAAAAAAGAAGAGAGAGAAAAAAAAAAAAAAAAAAAAAAAAAAAAAAAAAAGCAGAAACTCACACTTACAGATGTACATACAAAAACACACATAATAATGCTGGCCGCTGCAGTGTGTGCCATGGCATTTAGCCGTCACAGCACACCCGCCACATCTTGTCTGGGGAGGAGAGCCTTTTCCGGACACTGCAGCGTAACAGGATTAGCACCACACACACTTCACTTCACTCTGCCCCAACAGCAGGGGGTCGTTTCCTCCGTGGAAACCAACTGGCCCCACAAATGGGGCCACTTATCTGGCCACACCATGGGGAATCAATCACACCATGACACTGGGCCAGCTTGGTCGGTGGCCTAGCACAGCACTGGAGAGGGGTTCTGATGTATGATTTTTTTACACATACAACCCCAAAAAACAATCAACACCGCCGTACAGCACAGGGATCCTTTTTACACACACATCGTGTAAGCATTCACACACCTCCTTGTAAAATTACACACATGAAGCACGTGAATTACACGTACAGAAACTGATTCTATCGCAGAGCGAAGTGAACATTTACCGACCCACCGGACGATTTCTGACGATCATTGGATGTCCTTTGTTTAAGATTTGTGTAAGAGAAAAAAAAAAAGACAGGATCAATAGAAAGTGAGGGAAGAATAGGATTTCCCGATTTTGAATTAGCTGTTCAAGCTTTGAAAATAGGCTGGATAAGAGAATACAGATCGACAACAGATAAATGTGAACCAATTGCAACATAGCTGCGCGCGAGTTTGACGAAGAAGCGTACTAATCGTTTCTTTGCCGCGTCTCCTCTCGTCTTTCGGCAAAAGCAGAGGCTGCCACCCCCCCCCCCCCCCCCCCCCCCTATCTGTCAACACTACTACTCTTAAACTTTCTTCATCGCATTCATAATGTCACATATCAATTACATTGTCCACACACACACACACACACACACACACACACACACACACACACACACACTAACACAGTGAATTCTCATATAAGTCGTGCTACACACTTAGCCTACTCCCGACAGCTGCACCTCTAACAACTGATTTAAAAAAAAACAAACAAACAAACAAACAAAAAAAACAAAACTAAAAGCATTAAACATACTTCCTGTGAATAAGCAATTTTAGTTCAACGGGACATCCTTTGTGTTCAAAATTTCTGACAAATATTGTGCCAAGTTCCAAAGATGCCGTTCTGGCTCGCAGAAATGAAGTCCTTGTATAGCCTACCCACGCACTGAACAGCACAAACAAGCTATCCCGGACCACGTGTATCGAATTCACTTCCAAAAGACTGAAAACAAACAAACAAACAAAAACAAAAACAAACAAACAAAAAACAACCGAACACGCTAAAACATTTCGAGGAACAATTCACATAAGCATTTCATGTCTCAGTAATTTGATCATAACGTCACAAATCTCCAACTGCAATTTTTCTCTCGGCCATAATTTGAATGCACCGTCTAAAAACCCACTGCATTTAACCGCTCACCCCTATTCCCGCTCTCTCTTCCACCCTCTCCCCCTCCTGCTCCCCATAACACCCTCTCTCTCTCTCTCTCTCTCTCTCTCTCTCTCTCTCTCTCTCTCTTTCTCTTCTAATTTGTTTTTGATTCTTTGTCTGTCTGACATGTCATCAATTCATTTATGAATAGTCCGCTTATCGATATTAGAAGTACAACATGCGGTTACGTTGATTTGTCAGTATGAACGACATGTATTGGAATATCGTGTGCATGACTCTCTCTCTCTCTCTCTCTCTCTCTCTCTCTCTCTCTCTCGCGCACCAACAGCGAGCTGCTGCTGCGAGTGCGCTGGAATCCTCAAACCGATATGTTGGCCACCTAACGACAAGAAGCCGAACATGATGATGAAGATGACATACGCGCGCGCGCGCGCGCGTGTGTATGAGTTGTGTGTGTGTGTGTGTGTGTGTGTGTGTGTGTGTGTGTGTGTGTGTGTGTGTGTGTGTGTGTGTGTACGTGTGTGTGAGAGAGAGAGAGAGAGAGAGAGAGAGAGAGAGAGAGAGAGAGAGAGAGAGAGAGAGAGATGATGATGATGATGATGATGATGATGATGATGATTTCCAAGCGTAACAGATAAGCAGACACGTTTTTTTGTTTGTTTGTTTTTGCTTTTTTTCCCCATCCGGCCCTTACCCCACTAAATGACTAACTAAGCATGACTAGCAACTAAAACTTACAAAACTTTTAACAAACACACATATCTTCACAAATGCATTAAAAAGTTGATGAGAGTTTTTTTTTTTTTCGATTAACATTTAAGGCGAAGATGACTTTAAAAGGGAAAAAAAGCGATTGAAACAACAAACAAGAGTAGGAAACTGATTACAAAGAAGAAAAAAAAAAGAGAGAGAGAGAGAGAGGGGGGGGGGGGGGGGGGGGAGAGAGAGAGAGAGAGAGAGAGAGAGAGAGAGAGAGAGAGGAGAGGAAAAGAAAACGTGAACAGTGTCAGTAAGCCTACTCCACATGTTCCACAGAGGTTCTGAAAAAGGATTTTCCCGTTTGGACAGACTATCGACATTATGGGTGCAAACGCTACATTTAATCTCATAGTACGCTAATTCTCGGCCAATATCATCAGTGTTCCAAACTGAACACAGCCATCATATAATACAACTTGATTACGTAACATAGTTCCAGATGCATGACAGGATGCTTGGCTCCAGCCAAATACCGTGGGAATCAAATTTAAGAAGAATGACGGATGTAGGTTCTGCTTTATTATCTGCAGGCCTCTACACAACACATTATGTTGTCCCTATTCCTATCACTAAAAATTATCTGTCGTTGCTTCTGGTTTGGCTATTACTTCAATTGAATATGTATTGTCTAACACTATCCAGAACTTTGAAATAATTGAGTTTGCTTACTGATGGGCGCATGGCAGACAATCACTTTCCCTTCTTGACCATGTTAGGCAGCTGGATACATTTTCATTCATGACGATGTTGTTTCTTTTTACACACACACACACACACACACACACACACACAGACACACACACAGACACACACAGAGAGAGAGAGAGAGAGAGAGAGAGAGAGAGAGAGAGAGAGAGAGAGAGAGAGAGAGAGTTGTAAGTGTGTGTGTGTGTGCGCGCGCGCGCGCGCGCGTGTGTGTATCTATGTATGTAAACAATGGGAACACAAAATAGCCCCCCTCCCCGCATACACACACCGATTTACAGGTGTGTACACACTTGCTTACCACACACTCTGTACTCAGGTATTATCGTCTTCTTATTGAGCGGAACATGAACATCAGAGAGAGAGAGAGAGAGAGAGAGAGAGAGAGAGAGAGAGAGATGATGATGATGATGATAATCTTTATTTCCAAGGGTAAGAGAGAGAGAGAGAGAGAGAGAGAGAGAGAGGCTGGATATGCTAGCTCAAACTTTCCTGCTCAAACTTTAAGTTAATATTTGAAAGTTTTAAGGTAATATTCAAAGTCAATAGTCTTGTGACACGAGGCCCTTAGGCCAATGGGTGGTGCACTCGAAGCGAAGGAGGCTTGGGGTGATGGGGCGGAAAAAAGCTCCAAGGTAGACCCAAATGAATGCCTCTTGTGACATTTAGAATCAGTTCGAGTGTATAAAATGCCACTTTTGACATTTTGAATCAATTCAGTGTATCTTTCGAACGATTTAAGTTACGAAGACAGATGAATAGTCGAACTATGCGTTACGAAGTTCTCTTTTCTACAAACCTGCACAACCTTGCGCAAATGAAAAGGCCTTGTCACATGATTAAAATCGTAAAGCTTCGGACAAGGTCGGGGCCAATCGGAACATTTCAACAGGTGTATGCTGCGGATTCTGCAACTTGCTCGCAAGGAAGTCAGAGAGTCTCGGCCAGCCATAATTCAGCTTCTTTCGTTTTAAGTATGTTGTGATCTAACAGGAAATTTTGCAATTCCCTCCCCCGCCCCTCCGTATCCATTAAAAAAAAAAATCGTAAGGGTAAACTGATGGATACAGAGAAAACGGGGCATTCAACTCCGTGAGAGCCTCGTCGTTTGCCAAGACTCGGCTGAGTCCGAAAACAGCCGAAGCAATCTTCCCAGAATTCAGTCTTAAATCTATTTTTAGCCACTAGCTGACCTAAACATTTGAGCTAATGATCTCGGACTAAAATCAATACTAAATCATTGGAAATTTACGCCATCCAGCTTATTTGTATTCCTTTTGCAAAGAAAGAGACGATAAACAGATTTTAAAGAGATTATTTTTGAAGCATAAAATATTCAAATGTAATACCTAAAAATGCATTTTCAGTACGTAGCCAGATCATGACGGGCGGCCATATTGCTTTGTACAGACATTTCACACTGAAGGAAATGGGTCCCAAAGCTTTATACAAAAAAATGACACGAAAACGATGAAATTTGAGAAGGGAAAGCACTTTACCGACAGAGAGTTATAAGGCAAAACATGCCAAGAAGCCGTCGGGAAGACACAATTTATGAAGAGTACGACGATAGGTCCTATGCACAGTATCGGGACGAGCATGTTCCTCGTGCTTCGGCTCGCTACGACGATTACGATGTCAGGCCCACAAACAGTCCACCGCCAAGTTCAAGACACAAAAAGAAGCAGAAGAAAAAAAAAGAAGAAGAAAAGTCATAGGAAGGATCGGCCTGAAAGGAGAGAACCTGAAACCGTTCAACTGACGTATGATGACATCAGTTCTAACACGGACTTTTCCGCGTCAGAAAGTCCTGACGCCGAATTCTCTGGCCCGGTTTCCAACAGAGCATTCTTAAAAACTGATCAGCCTCGTATATCATCATCTGGAACTGATATTCGTTCTTCCAGTGGTCAGCGAGGTCACCACTATGATCCCGGAAGCCCCGTCGAGGAGACATCAAGCCATCGAACGTCATCGAAATCCAAGGCTAAAAAACGGCCCCGCAAAGAACGACAGACGTGGTCGCCCGCAGATCAGCGGGAATATAATCTGGAGTCTCGAAACAAAGAGACGACATCGAGAAAGAAATGACAGTTCAAGTCGGTATTCAAAGTCGAACAACGGTGTTCGTCACTCAACACCCAGTCCCCAGTGCCAGAACCCGCATTACCTAGGTCTTTCACTGATTTGCCGAAGGCATACAGCGCCAGAGGTTCAAGTCCTCCACTACGTCCTGCTGCCTTCGCACGCTACAGATCACGAAGTCCATCACCATACTATAATGACGGATGGCGAGACCATGCCAGGAGTAGGAGTCCATTACCTGGAACAAGATCAAAAGGCAAGAGTAGCAGGTAAGTCGGCCAGTTTTACAGTGTAAGCAAGCTTTCTTGATTATCTCCAGTTTCATAAATTATAAGTAAAACTACGCAAACTGCAAGTACTCTTTGAGTCTTTCTGATTACAACCAAGAAAAAATATGAGTTTAGATTTCTGACAAAAGAAGGAATTGTTAAGAAAATTTATTGAGGAGTACACAATGCATTTTTTTAATACTATACTAGGTTATCAATGTGTTAATGCATGCAAAACACACACACACACACATACACACACACACACACACACACACACACACACACACACACACACACTCTCACACACATACGTGTGCACACGCATATGATACACTAACATTATATATATATATATATATATATATATATATATATATATGCACACTGAATGAAAACGTACATATGCATACTGCGCACATGAATTCATGCACACTCCCATGCATGCACGTATACATTCATACACATACACACACACACACACTGTGCACACACATGGTCTCTCGCATTCGCAAACGTGCATGCAAGCATGCATTTCACATACAAAGCAGTAGATAAATTAGCATTTTAACTGGTTTTAGCAGCAGCAGTTTGTTGAGAAAATCGATTCTGCAGTTTTAAAGCAAAGATTTGTTCAACACTACAGCTAAGCAAAGAAAAAGTTCCCTAAATTACTGGTGAATGTACCAATGTTACAAAAATTCACTCTTTCCTGTTGGCAATGTGACTAAGCATTCATTGTCATTAGTAAGCGACTTGGTTTAAAGATGGTGTTCTGCATGTTGATGTCAGAATAGGCACTACTGAACAAAACCAAAGTGGGTCGGCAGCAGTGCAGTCTCCTTTACTGGGTTCTCTTATGATGGCTTGACATTGACTACTCCCTGTTGATTATTATAAATATTAGTAATGGACCTGTAATTGGGCAAGTCAGTGTGTGGATGTGGACAGCTACTGAAGTGGCATGTTAGATCAGACAGCACAAATAAGAAAGAAAAACAAACAAACAAAAAAAACTCCTTTCGACTAATTCCAGCCTCAACAGAAATTTTTGCGAAAGGCCTACATATCTTTTAGTTCACTCAGAATTGGGGTTTTATAACATTTTTCTTACAGCTTAAGGTGTTTCCTAATCAGATTGAATAGGAAACAGTTTTGTTGGAGGCTGTCCCATTCTATGTACTGGTATCTAGCTACCAGTATGACATGGTCCTAACCACCATACTGGGTCACATCCCAGTTCATCATGATGTAATCCTCAGTGGCAGCAGTCTACATCTACAGAGACATCCTATCAAAAGTATCATACCACAATTATCATACCACAATGATGACAGTTGGTATCAACCATCAGAGGAGAAACTATACGGCTGCTGGGTCTCTGCAGATTTGAAGAATGGTTCAAGTAGAACTCCACTGCCCTTTTTTTCGTATTTTAATAACAAGCAAACAACCAAACAAAACAAAAAAAGGAAAGGAGATTTTTTTTAAGGCACCTTTGTTCCTCTTCAAAACCTCTTCAAAGAATTTCATCAGAATTTTTTTTTGGGGGGGGGGGGTCCCATCATCTGTACCACCACAGTGGCACTGTACCCACACCGCTCATTCCAACCCTCCTCCACAGTCACGGCCCGACCCGGCCTGCTGAAGCCCTGGCACCAGCTATGGGGAGCAGCCAGTGTAAAGTCATCAAGAAGCAACCTACCGAGTCACTTCAGTGGTGTTCAATGGTGCCAGTTCTGATCCAACAGATACAGTGGGGTAGTCTTTGCTCCCATAAGGAAACCTAATACAGAGTAACTTTTATTCAAGACTGGCACAGCCTTTTAAACTTGAATAAAGTCAGACAAATACAAAGACGAACAATCTAATAGTGGGGGAAAAAACAAGCGCAGGCCAACAACTAAATTGTCTTCATAGTAATGACTTGGCAGAACTTTGAACTTAGGGGGGGGGGGGGGGGGGGGGGGGGGGGGGGCAGCAGGAGGTTGAAGATGTAAAAACTGGGAACATGAAATTAAGAAAATATGAAAACTCTTCACTGGCTGCATAAGGGAACCATCGCAATCCCTTTAAAGGCAGATATATGCTCCGAGGCCTTTCGTCCGCTGGGTCGGAAACTCATCAGGGAGACACGGCTGGCTGTATCTGTGCTCCCGGCCGGGAGCGCAGATACAGCCAGCCGTGTCTCCCTGATGAGTTTCCGACCCAGCGGACGAAAGGCCTCGGAGCAGGCAATACAAATATATCTGCCTTTAAAAGGGATTGCGATGGTTCCGGGAGCGCAGATACAGCCAGCCGTGTCTCCCTGATGAGTTTCCGACCCAGCAGACGAAAGGCCTCGGAGCAGGCAATACAAATAAATATCTGCCTTTAAAAGGGATTGCGATGGTTCCCTTATGCAGCCAGTGAAGAGTTTTCATATTTTCTTAATTTCTCATCAGGGAGACATGGCTGGCTGTATCTGCGCTCCGGCCGGGAGCGCAGATACAGCCAGCCGTGTCTCCCTGATGAGTTTCCAACCCAGCGGACGGAAGGCCTCGGAGCAGGCAATACAAATATATCTGCCTTTAAAAGGGATTGCGATGGTTCCCTTATGCAGCCAGTGAAGAGTTTTCATATTTCTTAATTTCATGTTCCCAGTTTTTACATCTTCAACCTCCTGCCCCCCCCCCCCCCCCCCCCCCCCCCCCCCCCCCTTAAGTTCAAAAGTTCTGCCAAGTCATTACTATGAAGACAATTTAGTTGTTGGCCTGCGCTTGTTTTTCCCCCACTATTAGATTGTTCGTCTTTGTATTTGTCTGACTTTATTCAAGTTTAAAAGGCTGTGCCAGTCTTGAATAAAAGTTACTCTGTGTTAGGTTTCCTTAAATGGGAGCAAAGACTACCCCACTTGTTTGCTGTTTAGCCTTCATGAAGTTGCGGATACTGGCGACTCTAATGGAATCAAACCAAGGCCATATCTAGGGAAGACATCAAAAGTGAAGTCACTGTGAGACTGAGACTGAGAGCATAGCATAAAGGGCTAAGGAATTTGAGACTTCAAAAAAAAAAGTATGCTGATCGATGAGAATGAGGATGATGAAGACGATGCTCTGGATTTCCATTTCAGTCTGAGACAGCATGACGGGGCTGTACTGTACACTTTCATGATAGATGTATCCCAGCGTCAACCAGGCCTGAGAGATAAAGACACCTGCAGTGTTAGTCAGGAAATTTGAGCAAAACTCTCAGAGACACGTCCATTAAATGGATGACACTGGACTGTGTGGTCCCAGTCTTCCCAACTGAGCCTGTAGCAAACTTAACTCAGCATAAGAGCCAGTTAGGGTAGAAAAATCTCATATGGCTGTGATGGGAATTGAACCCATGACCTCCCAACCGGGAGTCCATGACGACCCCTTCACCGTGGTGGCTAATGACTCTATCAGACTTACCTTCGATCAAATCTATTTCAAGTCTGAATCTCAGACTTTCATTTTCATTGAATTTATTATGGACCAAATCCTCCAATATCAAGTGTATCACACTATATTTTGTAATTTTTGTAGCATATCGTTTTACTTTTAGACTGTGAGTTAATGAAGTCTGTCTGACTCTAAGATTACTAGGATTATTAAAAAAAAATAGTAAAATTATTACTCACATGAATTTGATGAAATTGTGCAACATGGTAAACAGAAGGAATGTTGAAATGTTTTTGACTTTTTAGATAGTTGTATCACCTGTTCCTTTTGTTAGCCTCAGTGATGTATCCTTTACAAAGATCCTTTAGTCAGATTCTTAAATTGTCCTTTAGATTACTTAAGTTATTTATCTCTGATCCCACTATTCCATTTTCCCTCACACTAGTCACAGTATACAGTGTCCTACTGTCCCTTCTTCCAACATATACATGCACGCGCGCGCGCACACACACACACACACACACACACACACACACACACACACACACACACATTTTTTTTTTTTTTTTTTTTTGTTGTTGATAACATTCTAACATCGAGACTAGGCAGTTTTAATGAGATATCTGCAAAAGTGCAGTCTGTGACTTTGAAATGGAACAGAATTTTTTTCCATCTCAACAAATTCAGTGGTGTGCTAGTTATACTATAGTCTGTCTGGAGTGAGCCCACACTATTGGCAAAAATAGTTTCACTTGCAGAGCACACTGAATGAGGACCAAGATTCTAAGAGCTGCAGTTGGGGGCATTATATGTTCACATAAAAAAAAAATCTTTTCTGGTTTTCTTGTACATTATGATTTCCCTACATGGTGTGTATAATTGCAACACATCCCCCTGTGCAACTAAAGTAAAACAAGACGAAAGAATACGTTTTGTAACTTTTTTGAGTAATATGATAATGTGTACTTGTAAGAAAGTAGCAGTTGTGAATAACACATTCCAAAGAAAAGGTCTGATTTTTTTTATATTGGTAAGGAGCTTACTGATTCTGAAAGGAACAGCGTTTGTACTCATGACTAAATCAGTAGCTTTGCATGAAAATTATGTATGTTTTTGGTGTTGCTTATATATTATGTTAAACTGTTGCAAGCCACAACATTTGGAAAGTCTGTTTGGCCGGATTTTGGGGAGAAAACACAGTACAGTCACCCCACTCAGCGTTTTCCAACTCGAGCAGATGATGCCAGGTCTTTCTGGGTTCCTCGTTCTTTGGCCAGTTGCCTTGCTGCTCATATCATTGACTTACAAGTGCACTCTTCGCAACAATTTCTGTCTCGACTGCAGTGTACAGATCACAGTGTCTTCCCCTTCCCTCCTCCCTCCCGCCCCCTCCCCCCAACTTCGCTTTTTTTTTTCCCCATTTCATGGCTTCAGTAATCTTGTAATTTTTGCTTGTGGTTTGAGGACCAGTCCATCATTATTCTCATTCTGTAAAAGTAAAACAATCATTATGTCTGCCCTGGTTTTTTCTAATTTGTCTTTTTATGTTCATGTGGCTCTTGCCCCATGCACCAAGAGCTAGGACCTGTTCCATTTTCAGTCCTGCTTTACCCTCATGTACCCTGGGTTTAGATCCTTTGGTACAAGATAATTTGGGGGAAATAAAAAGGGTTTAGTATGAGAACTGGTCTGGGTAGTCTTTGGACAAGGAGACGTCAGATACTCGGCATGTGCTATGGTTTATTAGCCATTCACCAGTCAAGATGCTATGCAGGCAGGAGAATAGTGGAATGTGGGGTTTTAAGTGCTCTTCGCCAGTCAGTTACTAAATTACACAAGAAAGTGCCATTATAGAAGTATAAGGTATAGGCTCCGTCATCTAACCTTCCTGCATGAGCAGACAGGAACCCCAGCACTCGCCCCACTCTATCCCCTTTGTTCAAGCACAGAGGTCACTGTTAGGATAGACAAATTGTCACTGTGACAGGTGTCTGACCCTTTGTCTCTCTTTTTAGAGTTCTATCATCTATGGTGGTCAGTCAGCCAGCCACTCACAGCATGTCTGACAAAGTGACAGATTTAATATCCATGGTGTACTGAAAGAGTGATGATCAGACATAAGTTGAGCACTAGGTTTCTCTGTGTGGGTGACACAACTCCCACCCCCTGGTTTCATTGTCTTACCTGAAGTTGACTGAGGGGTTGGCCTACACTTTGGTGTTGTGGTCTGACTGCAGGTATCCTAATTTGGCATCACTCTCATTCTCACACCTAGGGGTACAGAACATTGGGAGCTGTTGCAGGTACAAAATGTCACCTTGTGATATTTTGTTTCTATATTGTTTTGCAAAATGTTATTCTACACCTGGATAGCATTTTGTATATGTCTTGGACATCAAGTTACATTATATATATCTACTGTGGAACAAATTGTCACTATTTGTGAATATGGATTGGGGTCAGCTGTGAGTGGTCATTTTTCTTGTGAATGTGAGATAAGTGTGCAAGGTTAAACAGGGAGATAATGGTGATCACTAGTGCCTGCATTTTAGTTTTTACAGCAAAAGACTGTGTTACTTTGGACAGTGGTAAGGATGAGTTGAGTTTAGTTCTGATGATGGTGGTAATTAATGGTAGAGTTGGTGGTGTAAGAAAGTAAAACTAGTCTTTGACACATGTATGTCACCCAGTTATTTTTTGTTTTAATGTTGAAAGAACAACCACCTCCTCAACTGACAATAATAATTATGAAGAGGGGGTGTTGATGATAATGATGATGACTTTGATGATACATGATAAACTTTTTCAGATGGAAATACCTTTGGCCTTTTCCTCCTTTCTTTCCTTTAACCTGATTTCGACAGGGTTTTTTGTTTGTTTTTTGAGATGCTGAATCCAAATCCTCCACTTATCAATTGATATCATAAAGGCATCTTCCATAGTCTACCTGATATGCGTGGATCACATTATAAAATACAAGTGACCAGTCAGAGTCAGGGCTGGGGAAGTTTGAGTTCTTGTCAGTATCCTGCTGAGCCAGTGGATTAAGAATTCCACTCACCCACCAAAGTTTTTACTTGGCTGTACAGAATCTTAAAGCAATTGTCACTTTTTTTTTTTTTCCATGGATTCTAAGTATTGGAAATTTTAAAGGCAAACAAAGTTCAACAACAAAATTGGCAGGAAATCGTTGCCAAGCAGCCTTGTTTTGGCATGACTATTGTTAGAATGAAAACAAAATATTATTGTTCAGTGCAGATAGCAGTTTTCTCTGTCAGTATCTTACTGTTTACTCTCTTCCCCCATACCCCCGCCCTCACACACACACACCACACACACACGCACACACACACCCCTCCACACTCTTCAGTCTCACTTTTTCTCTCTCACTCCAAGTTTGTTTACTCTTATTACAAGTTACTGTTGCGAAACCTTAATTTTGTAAGACTGTTGATGTTTTTGTGTAGACTGGAATGAAGATTTCAGCAGCAAAGTAACAAACATGGCAACAATGTAGCAAATGAGCTTATACTATAGGTGGATGAGAGCTGACTGCATGACATTGACTAGAAACTACCGTACATTTTCAAAATTTAATGGAGCCGGTGTGATTATCTTAAGTTAACTGAATTGGCTTGGAGCACAGGGAGGGAGAATGAAGCTGATGACCATTTCAGATAAAAATCAAAGCCTGTAATTTTGACAAGTCAAGAAATGCATGATGCAGGGACAAGAAATTAAATTGTCTGATGGGCAGTTCAGTTTCTTAAATCCATTCGTCCATCTGCATATACACGTGCACTCCCTAGATGGCAAGTGGATGACTGAATTCATCCAGCTCAGCAGACCCAACCCATGATTGTATATTCACAAGTTGCAACAAGTTGTTCTGCAGTGTACATGAATATATGTGACCAGCCAACGCAGAGAGTGTTACTATGGATGGCATGCTGTACCATGATGACATTTTGTACCTCAGTGGTTGATACAGAATATTACTGGATGATGTGTTGCGGGACGACATTGTTATGCAACAGGGCCATCTTATTCAGCCCCTCTCCTGGTTAGTGTCCGTAGAGGAAAAAGAGGTTTTTTTTCCAGCCACCATGGCTAGGAGCATATATTTTGCTGGAGTCCATTACTGCAGTCACCCTTGGGTCTCCTATGATGGATAGGTCATTTTGATCCTCACCTTCTCCAGAGTCGGTTGATATGCTCATTGTAGCAACTCAAGGCTTATACTAGTTATAGCTCTAGGGCTCTCTTAGACCCTAGCACTTGGGGTCTGTCTCACTTTGACCCCATGCTGCAGTGTTGGCATGACCTTAACACTCTCCACTCCCTTCTCTCCCATTCCCCTCTCCAAAGGCCTGCGCCTTGGGTTTTTAATGGGAAGTTTCTAATTCCTCAGGAGAAATCTGTCATGCCTTCCCAAGCCAGCATTTTTTCTTTGAGGATGAGCGGTTCTGCATCCCCCAGTGCAAACTTGAGGGTCTTGTCCCACTTTGTTGGTCGTGTATCAACACTAGTGACAGTAACACCACAAGGTGGGTCTGGCATCCAGAATAGGGATGCTGAATGGATCTTGAACTGGTCCTCTGCCAGTGTGTCATGTGCTGTCAACATGCCCAGAAACTGATCAGGGTTCCACCTCTGCCCAGAGCCCTCCTCCCTGGAGTCCCCCCCCACCCCCACCCCACCCCTCCCCTCCGCCCCCTCCAGATCTGCCCTCACTGATGTGGAGCCCTGCTTCCAGACATTCTGCCGAGGCAAATCAGTTGAAAAGGATACTTTATCCACAATGGATCAGGCAGCATTGATAAAGTGGTGATCAAATATTGTAGTGTGGACATGCCGCTCCATTGGACCCCTCATCTTCTTTCTCCACACAGCTTCGACAGTACTCCTTTGGTTTGGCCATAAATGAGAGGCAAAAAGATATGCGTCAACTGCTTACTCAGATTCAGAGCTTCAGATTATTTTGAGTTATTGGGGGTCAAATGATCCATTGCTGGTGACATGACATTAGAGCATATATATAGACATCATAACTAGGCATAAAGAATCCATTTTGGATTATCTTATGAATAGAATGATAGTTTGGGGAAGTACTGAGATGGGGTATAGCCTTCGCTAAAACAGTAAAAGTAAAACTGAAAGTGGTATTAATCAGGGAATTTCCGGTGGAGATGTTTTTTTTTTTTTATCTTTGCAGATCTACAGAACTGATTTGAGTCCCCTTGGTTCAGTCTTCACCGATCCATTTTTGGAGAAAGTTAGCCCGTAGCTGCATTTTTTTACAAAGACATTAACATGACATTGAGCTTCTATACATCATAACTAGGCATAAAATCTTCAAAATGCACCCCTTATCTGCTTTCTTGCTTATTCTTTGGAGCCATGTTGAAAAGATTTAGATCATTGTATGTTAACCAGTGAAGTCAGTACTGTACTGGCTGGCTATTACTAGTACTAACTAGCTTGTAGAAAATAACAGCATCCAGCTGAGATAGATGATGCATTGTGTACATCCTCTTGAAAGCTTTCTCATTTTGTATCTGCAGCCCCCAGACATTTTCAGCTTTAGTACTCACGCTGACAGTGACTTCTCTCACAAGGGTCAGACTTTAGCTGATTGACAATGGCATGTGCCCAACAGGTGCATGTGGTCAAAATACCACACATTGTTTTTATTTTTTGTGTACTAATGGCATGGGAACACAAACAGTCAGAAGCTGTAGTGTCTTTGTATTATTTGGTATGTTCTAGTTATTACTGATACTGCATTGTGTGATTTCAGGAAGAAAAAACACTCTAGTCGAGATGCTAGCCACATCTCCAGGGCATACTAGTAAGAAAAAATCTGAATCCTCCCGAACATATACACATCGAGAGAGTGGTGCCTATCATCGGACATGCTCACAGAGCCCACAACAAAGTCCGTCTCATGAACCTAGCTTCACTCGGGGCAGTGTCAGCGTATCTGATGCGAAGTTTTCTACTACGTGAGTAATGATTCTTTTCATGTATGCACTAGTTATTCCTTCTGTCAGCTTTGCTATTCATATATATCCATTTTTATGTTCAAGACGTAGAAATATATATAGCAAGATGTTTGTCTAGTTCATGATGGTTGTAATTTAAAAGTTTGCCGTGTTTATGTTGATATGCAGTACTTCTATAAAAGCAGGACTGTTTATGTTGATATGCAGTACTTCTATAAAGCAGGACTGGGTAAATCACTTTGTCAAGTTATTGAGTCAGAACATATTGGATGAGTCTTGTCGTGATCAGTTTTAAAATGCTTCTTAAATTCTGTTTGTGCTTATTCTTCCTTTAGATCTCTGTTGAACAATAACTGTTTTCATGCTCAGTGAATTTTGTAGGTTTTAATTCTTCCTTCTACAGTTCTAGTCCTTGAGTTGTGTTTGACGGTGATGGGCTTGTATTATTATATGCTCAGTGAGTATTTTCACTCTTTATTCCCTTAGTCCTTGAGTTGCGTTTGACAGTGACTGTCTTGTTTTGATGCTCATTTAATGCTGTCAGTGTAAATCCTGCAGTATGTTTTTTTTTTTTTTTAAACCTGTTCAATAGTTTGGCTGCTGAACTTCGCAAGCATAAACGTGCTCGAGAGATCAAAAAGTCCAAAGATTTGGGCTTGAACTCACAGGAGTCTGCATTGACACCATCTGGGAAAGACACTGGCTCATTGTCAGGCACTCCAGTAAGAGATGTCATCAAGGTTGAGTCAGACAATGATCCTTCATGCTCCAGCACACCATCTCTTCCAGCCAAACAACCAGAAAAGGTATGTAGGAGGGGAAGGAAAGGGTTGGGAGTATTCTTAAGAGGAAAAAATCAGAGTGAATAAAAATGTAGTAAACAACTTAAATCATGAATGGTGCTTAACGTAATCAATCCTTGATGCCCATTCTGTATCATGCTAAATCTTCAACTACCATGTTTTGCAAAGCAATATTCTTGCAAATGTCAGTTAACTTTTTAACGTATCTAATAAGAGAACTGGATTAGCAAAGCATGAAATTTCTCCACTTTCGTTGGAAAATCTGCTGTGTTTGTGTGTGCGCAAGTGTGTCCGTGTGTGTGTGTGTGTCACCAAAAGTAAAAGAGAAATTATAAAAAAAGAAAAAAAAAGTGTTTGAATAAAGGCTGGAAATTGTAAACTGTCTTTGAACTGTCAGTAGGAACTGTGAGAACAGAATGCTCTTATGGTCAAAGACACTCCTCCCACCCCCTATTCAATCGACTATTTGGCTTCTGCCATATTAGCTTTTTGTCCATATTATGATACAAGTAAGTAGATTGTATAAACCAACTGGTGAATGTTATGAGAAAAAAAAAAGAACTGTGCAACTCTGGTTATGTCACAGTGTTATGAGCATGATATGTGCTTAATTGCAAGTTAATTATAATTGAAGTGTTATTACAGTCTTTGCTTTGTGTTCTCTTTTTTTTTTTTTTATCTTGCAAATAAGTTTATTCACAGTAAGTTAAAGACAAGTGTTCCTGTCTATGAATATATTATGATTGTTCAGAAAGCCACAAATGAAATCTTTCTGAATAAAATCACCTTATTCATAATCTCATCTGTAATAAAATATGGTGTATGGGAAAGATCTTGCAAAAAAAAAGTCTGTTGCTCGATGATGTCATAGTCTAGTTTTGCTACTAATGCACAGGCCTGATTACTTTACACTTTAGGTGAAATGAATTACAGTTTTGAAGACTTCATTCTGCCATTACATTTTCTCTTACTGCATTTCATATCAGCTGTTGCAAAACTTTCTCGTGCTAGTTCTGTGGTCAATCCAAACTTTCAAGAAAGTGTCTGGCTTATTTGATACACTGAATGCCTATTGCACACAGATTCAGAATAGCTGGAAATCAAATTTGAGTGTATTCAGGATATTCAGAAATTACAATATGCCAGAGCCAATTGTTTTTGTGTGTATTTTTTTTATTTGTTTATTTTTTTAAAGTAATCTTTTAGTTCCTTAGTGATGAATCAGCTAATGCCAAATTAAATTTCTTAGGAGCCGCTCCTGTGGTCTGTCCAAGCAATAAAGAAAGCATCTGATTCGATAAAATGAATGCCTATTGCAAATAAACAAGCTTGCGTGAGGAGGGGAACTACTGCAGCTCTACCATGCAGTTGTTGAATGGCATCGACATGGATGAAACGACAGGTTTGAAATAACTGGAAACCAAATTTGACTGTATTTTTCGGGTGATTCGGGAATAACAATGTGTCAGTGCCGATTGTGTGTGTGTGTGTGTGTCTGTGTCTGTTTCTCTGTGTGTATGTTTATTTTCGTTTTTTAAGTAATGTTTTGGTGTCATACTATTAGTAATGGATCAGTTTGTGAACGATATATATTGCCAACAATTACAATGTGGATGCCATTCATTCAGCTGAATACTTAAACAATTACGACCATTGTTTTTAATAGTTCAAAATGAGAATGGGTGGAAATTAGCGGCCCAATGTTGATGGGTAAGTGATACATTGTGGCATGGTTTAAAATTTAAAAAAAAAAAAAAAAGAAAAAAATTGAAATAAAGACCACAATAGCAAGGGTGCATCACTGTTGAACGGGCATCAAAAGTGGATTTCTGGAGTGTTGGCTTTGAAAAAAAAAGTATGCAGAAAATCGGAAACGCTGAAAAATCTAATGTGTTTCTCTCTTCCAGTGCTGAGGCATTTGGAGGGAATGTGTTGATGCGAGACTGAGTTATACATAACTGAAAACAACCAGTGTTATATGATAGTGAAATCTGTCATATGTATGCTAGTTACAACTTGCATTCTGCTAACCTTATGGCCTCTTCCTCCTTTCCCTTCAGAAGTAATGGGCTTTTTTTTTTTTCTCTCAAAGCCTAATACTTGTTTGGTTGATGCTCTGGATTTGGTTGATATCAAGTAGTTTTTTAAGTGTTCAGTTTGCATGTGTAATCACTGCTAAATGCAGAGTATGGTTAACAAGAGTGAACTTTTCCAGCCCCCAGCAGCTTTTGTGAAGTAAACTCCGTTGCGTTGTGTTCTAGAACAAAATTTACAGTTTGCGTGAGTGATTTTATCAGTAAACTTTGAAACAGAAAGTTGCAACCGATAGAACAAGAATTGTGAGGTATTCTGTCCAATAGCACAAATCTGTGTGGCAGCCTCATTGTGCCTGCTAGGAAAGTCTCATTTACATAAATGTTTTGTCTAGTTTGCTGCAGTTTGAACGCTTCTTCAGTGAACTCAGGTGAACTAAATAGACACAAAAACAAAAATTAGATTTTGTTGACACTATTTTTGTTAAAAAAAAAATTGATTAGCATGTAAAAAAAAACCTGTACAATAAAGTTGGTTGAAGCTCACATTTATCAAATTTGAAATGTCCGTCTGTGTAGTTTTACCAAATACTTGTGCTGGCTGAGTCAGAGTGCAAGCATGTTTGATGTCTGTAGAAAAAGGGGTAGGAAAGTGTGATGTTGAATTGTTACAGGCACAGCTGTTTTATGCAGTTATTTGCAAAGAATTAAGTGAACATTGCATATTTCTTGTAGCTTTCCTAGTTACCACTTTGTGTATTTTACTGTTTATGTAATTTTTCACACTGTTGTAGCTTTAAATAGTTTACATAAATTGAACTCTTCTGGTCATATTTAAAAACAAACTACAATGACAGACTGTTGTGGCTGATACAGATAATTCCTTAATATTTTATTTTATATATTTTGATTGTTCAGTGGTAAATGCTTTTAAATAGCATTTACTGGCTCATTTGATTTCATTGCCATTCTTTTCCTTTTTTTATTTTTTTAAAAGTAAGTTTAATGATATGGGACAAATGTGAAAAAGATGTCTGTAAGAGGTTTATGAGACCGGTGCAGATGATTCCTTGAATTCTCACATATTTGATATTCAGCCTCAAGGGCACCTCAGATACTGTTAGGAGACAAAACTGCAGGTCTAAATCACACAAATTGTTGTATGAAAACTGTCTGATTTGGGACGTAGTCTGCTGTGATTGTTTTTGTGTTGTTGATATTTATCATTTTCCTATCATTCTGGCCACTTGCCTTCCTTTTCAAAATGGGGAGTCCTGTCATGAGTCAGTTTCACAGTTCTTGGACACCTCATACACTGTGACTAAGTTAGGGGATTCCAGACATATTTAAACAACCTACATGGCTTTCTTCTTAGCAGACGTTGTCAATCCTGTGGCACTGAACTGCAGTATCATTCACTGTTGTGTGGAGTAGACAGTCATCTATCACTATCAGTAATCATCACTTTTAACTTGAGCTGAAAAAATAGTGTTTTTAGAGATGAATGAAAAAAAGCTTTGTCAGCAGCAGCCATTTCTGCCAAAATCTGTGTTTTTCCTCAAATGCCACATCTTAACATTCAAAGCTGTCCAAGAAAGTTGTATGTGAGCAACATGTAGAATCACTATTGACAACTGGAGCAGTGTAGATTGACAGTGACTTGGGATCAGTTATGTGATACAGTGATGAACAGTAATAACTTGGCTAATTTAAAATTAAAGAAAAAAGGGAAAACACACTGGTCAGTTTATATCCATTCTGTGCTGTTTTGGTGTTCAGTACATGGAAATTCTTCATAGTTGAATGCACAGCATAATCGGATCAAATTTTGTGATTACGTTGGGAGAGAAACTAGGAGTACCTGATTTGGCATGTGTGTGTGTGTGTGTGTGTGTGTGTGTGTAAATAGAGAAATAGAAATAATTCGAGAAAAATCTACTTGAACAACAAATTGGGTAATGTATGTATACCTAGGACTGATTTAATGTCCAATATGGCCCACTGTAGCGTGCTGGACTTTTAAGTCAAAATAAGTTGACAACAAGCTGTACTTTCTTTTCCTTTCTCTTGGGCAAATTCGTCTTAACCCCATATTGCATAATTCAATATTTTTTACCATATAGTTTAGGACAGCTTTATTAAACCAAGAGAGACAAGCAGGGATATTTGAAAAGATTGTCATTTATGATGTTTATGTGATTAAAAGGAAAGTGGAAAAAAAAAAGGACAAGGAAGGATGAGGAGGTGGGATCAGGGGGGGGGATGAAGAAAGAGATAACAAAAATGGTACAGGCCTGTGGCAGTTGTGACCAGCACTGGTTGAGACATATCACATTATCAGTGTGCACTTTTCGAAACTTATCAGTAATTTGTTATTTGACAAACAGATGGGGCAGTATTTCTGAACAGAGCTTATTAGGTAGAAGGTTGGGTGCACATTTTTGTTAATGAACTGGAGCATGGATGTGTGACTTCTTTCATCAAATTTCTATAAACGGCCTTTTTGCAAGAATTCTGAGTACCAGTCACCTCAGTCAGGCTGTAGGATTTATTTTTGTTTGTGTAAATTTTAAGGGATCGGTAAAATATTTGGAAAATGGTCATTCAACTTTTGTTTTTTTTAGTGTTTTTTTCATTTGGTTCTGCGTCTAGGTTAAAATGGAAATGAAGCAATTAATGAAAAGTCTGAGTTGTTAGTATATGGCAAATTCATGAGCGGAGTTGGCATACTAGCTAGCAGAGAGGACAACTTTTAAAGGCGGAAACATTCTCTTAAGTTACTTTAGCAGGTAAAAGTTGTGTGTTTCATTTGTTGGCAAGATTTTTCTTATTTGCTGTTCACAGTTTGCATATATTATGCTTGAAATCTTGTCACTGTGTGATTTTTGCTGTGACAGCTGGTGCAAGGGCGTGATTGAAAGAAAGAAGGAAATGTGGGTTTAATGAAACAGTGGAAAAATCAATGAACAGAGAGACTGGTTGGTTGTGTGACTGATTGGCCATTTCAGTTTTGTATGCCTCAATCAGTTAGTGACTGATGCCAAACCAAAACTCTAGCTTAAAAGTCCGTATAAATTTGGTATAATTGAAGTAATGGTTATAAATGATTACATTAAATGCACATTTTTTAATTGGTACCTTATGCCCCAATTTACTTGAAACAGATTTTTTGTTTTTTTTAACAAAGATATCTGGGCCCTGCCACAGTCTGCTGTACTCCTCATTTGTTTAGTACATCAGTGGGAAATCTTGAACCTCTTGCTACTGTCATATGAAAAGCTCTTTTCTCTCCCCTTTCCACTTTCTCTAGCTTTTTGCTTTGTGTCTGTCTCTGTTTCTCTCTCTCTCTCTCTCTCTCTCTCTCTCTCTCTCTCTCTCTCTCTCTCATGACCCCCACATCCATCCCACTTCAGTTTCTGTTTCTTAAAGAAGGATACTATGTCCATGTGGATAATATTTCTAATAATTGTCAGTTGTTTCAGATAATTTAATCTTTTATTTTAGTTTTTGTGCTGTACGTTAATTTACTGTTTGACATTTAAAAGAAGGCTTTAAAAAAAAAAAAAAAAAAAAAAAGATGGATACTGTGTGTGGCTCGAGAATTATTTATGTGATTAGGTTTAAGTTTGGAATATAAGTGATTAAGTCCTTGATCCAAAGTGTAAACTGATTGACTGCAGAACCAGAAGGATGCTGAGCCTGCACCAGATTCTGATGTGGATGGAAAGAGGAAGACCTCTCCTTCAGGGATCACCCCAGCCACATCCCATACTTCATGTACACCCACACCTCCTCCCAGCAATGCCCCTTCTCTGCAGTTCCCGTCCGAGTCCCCCATGGTCCAGGAGGGCAAGGACAGTGTGTCTGGCACTCCACCTCTGCCAGCCGGTTCACTGGAAAAAGACACCACAGGAGAGGGGCCAGGACCTAAACATGCCAGTGAAACTACCAAGTCCTCTCTTTTGCAGCTACCCCTTCCTGAGGTTTCTGAGGATGTGGATATTAGCCCTGTCAGGTTAGGAGTCACATTTATGTGCGTGTGCGTGTGCATCCAATTTTTTTTCTATTTAGCTTGAAAGTCCGCTTAAATAAACTGAACATTCAGAACAGTTATATTTGGGAATTTAAGGATCTTTCTGATGTTGTTTGGAGATTTTCTGATGTCTAAACATTTGGCAGTAGTAAAAATAAGTGCATTTTTCTTCTAGCTGTATAATCAGTTTGGTATAATGTGATTGGAAATATAAGAAATCTCCTGAAAAGAAATATTTTATGACACTTTGTTTGCTTTTTTTTTTTATATATACAGATCATTGAACGATAATTACAAACACCAGAAGCTCATTAGTGGGTAAATTACAAGAAGTTTCATTAATTAAAGTGACCTGTCATGTAATATGTGTCTGCCACACTAATGGTCGTATGCAGGAGAGAAAAAAAAAAAAAGATGAAGTACTTTATAACAGCATGATGCTGATATTTTCAAACAATTGGTGAAAAACACATGCGAAATTGTTGAAAAAGGTAAAGACTGGACAAACTTAGTGACAGTGGATTGGTGTGTAAATTTTGGTGCCAGGTGGCGGACAAGTGTTGTCGCTTTCTGTTCTTGCTCAGTTAAACCTTTAACCTTCAACAGAAAAAAAAAAAGAGAGAAATTGGTCGTATCCAAACAATGCGGTAAAGATAAATTCATGTGCGGTGATCATCATCACAAAACTTAAGTGGGCCACTTGTACAAACCAAAGCAAGCACAAACAGGCTGACACAGACAGACTGTAAAATCTTATTTTTCATTGTGTGGACTCTGTCTGCCTTGACTCTTTCAGTAGATCTGAAATTTTATTTGAGCTGTCACTTTGTGATTTTTTTGCATGTCAAGGAAGAGGAGATGAGAGTGTTGAAATGAAAACGAAAGAATAGTATAAGTTGTCTTACAGTTTATGATGATGTGCCTGCTGATAACGTTTTGGTTTCTGAGGAAGAAGTGTGACTCACCAGAGATTGCATTACAGACGTTGCATATTCAGCCATGGGCTATGGTGTTGAAGGTCGGCTGTACAGGTTTAGCAAAAGCATGAAGGCCTGCCATGTTCTGCCTTACTGACAGAAGGAAACTGTTTAGTTCGATGGCAGGCCACAGCATGTTTTCAGAAACCCAGTTGTAATCTCTTTTTCTTGCACACCAAGGTTTTTTTTTCTTTGATTTTCCTGTCACAGTTTCACATGTCTTCTCATGGACATCCCATGTCACTCATTATGGTACTCCATACAAAGCCACATCCAGATTATGATTTAGGAGGTCCCATCATGCCCAACTAACAATAGTTCCAAGGAATTGCTAAAAATGATGTGGACTTGAACTCACCATGCGCATGTATATAGAGACTAAGAGAGGAAGTCAGATCTGAGGTCATCATGAGAGCAGGGCAGGAAGGACCACAGAATTGGGGGCTGCTGGTATTTGCATTAGTAAGGGTGACGAAAATGATGCTTTGGAGTTCCACTCGGGGGTCTGAGATAGCCGCACAGGCTTGTCTGTGCTGTTTTCAATAAATATATCCAGGAGTTAGTCAGGTTTGAGTTACAGACACTGGAGGTGTAGAAAGGGAGGAGTGAGAGGGGGGGATGCGGGGTGGGGGGGGGTGGGGGGGCCCGAGGAATTTTGAGGATTTCTCTCCTGATACACATCTATTAATAGGAATAAAGTTGTGATCTGACTGTGGTTTCAGACTTCCAGTTGAAATCCATAGCTTACTGAGCTTTGTGAAGGGGGCAGAAAATCCCATAGGTAAATGGCTTTGTTGGGAATTGGCCTCTTGGCTTGCAGTCTCTGATTCTGCGCAAAGCCCCATGGAGCATAAGACTTGTTTTTTTTTTTTTAGGATGATCGTCCGCTCCCACTGAAGGTGATATGGCAGACTGATTGCTGGTGCTGCAAACTGAGCGTTTTCATAACACAATGAGCTACCAGTTTACAGCTGTTGATCATTTTGTGCAGCGTGGAGAATCACTGAATGCCAGATGGTCTTCTAAGATTTAATCTGCTAGAGGCTAAAGATCGTCTCTCAGGTCAATAGCCATGATTTTTTTTTTTTTGTTTGTTTTTGTTCATGTTTGTAGTTTTGCCTGCATAATATCCATGATATACAGATGATTTTAAAGTTTTCGTTATGCGTCATGTGATCCAGTCCTAACTGATTTCAGTGAAAATTGACTTCTGATAGTCACTCGGAGTGTTACTTTACTAAAGATCTGTTTATGAATAGAAAAAATGTTGTTTTCTCCTCAGTGATAAAATGGATGATGATGAATATAAAATATGTTGGTTATTTTATTTCTTCCAGTGAAAGCTTTAAGCCTTTTTCACAAGATGCTGCCAAACATGGTACATCAGATCGCAAAGTCTCACATAAAGATGAAAAAGAATCCAGTTCACCCCAAACCAAAGCGTCCGCGTCGCATTATTGATCTGCCAATGCCACCAGCTGTTGTTGGGCCTGAAGAAGATGACAACGAATCTGGAGGAGGTACACCTGGGGGGATTCCAGAACATCATCAAAAATTCGTCTCCCAGGTAAGCTTATATGTTTTATCCTTTCGTTAATGATAATGACAAAAGATGAGGTTACACAGGGGAGGAAATGACAAAGCAGGAGGAGAGTAGCAGTTTTTAACAGAATCTGTAATTTTGTTGAATGCTTTAAAGTCTTTTAATCATTATGCGTGTTTATGTACATGCTTTTTTTTTTCCTAGACTTTGCCAGCGCCGACATGATGACAGAAGGTCAGGAGCATGGGGGGAACGCTGCGTAGATGTTTTCACCATTTGGAAATCATTGGGGAAGGCACTTATGGTCAAGTGTACAAAGCCAAAGATGCTGCATTGGGTAAGATTTTAAGTGGTAAATTTACATGCGTGTGTGTGTGTTGAGTGTGTGCGTGTGTGTAGTGGGGGAGGGAAGGTGCTGGTCCTGCATGTGAAAATAGGATGTCTGAGCATAGTTCAGTCAGTGCAAGTCTTCCATTTGCGATATTGCATACAGTTTGTTGTTGCCATGCGTTTGAAATGGATTTGTTGAATTATGTAAAAGGCGAAAGAACAAACTCATGTTCTTAGGGTAGTCTCATTCAACTGTGTGTATGAGAGTTGAGATTTTATTTGAAATTGCATTCAATGGGGGAAAAAAAAGTTTCATGTTAAAAAAGACAAAGAAAGATAAATCAGTGAAATGCTGTATTTTGTAATCCATAAAGGTCTGTCATCATTTTGTTCAATTTTTGCAAGAATTTCAAGATTCAGTCCTACATATATGACACTTTGTTTTTAACTCCTTACATTAGGAGTGGTACTTCTGACAATCTGAGAAATAACAACAAATTCAGAGCGTAAATTGCAAATTAGTGCTACTGAAGCAATTATTTTTCTTATTTGAGCAAAGTGTGTGTTTTTCTTTTATACTTGCACAAGATTTTGTGTATGGTCTGAAGTTAGTCAGCCTGTACTGTAGCATTGTAATTTGTCGTGGTGGGCACGTTGGATATTTTTCTCAAAAAGGGGCTCTGTCTTCACTGGCATAGAATTTCCTTCAGATACAGTTGAGACGGAAGGGGAATTAGGAGGCAATGTCATGTAAACAAGTTTTAGATTGGAAGACTGAAAAGTCTTGTTAACTGTAACTCGTGTATACTTTTGCAATGAGTGTAACACTTCTTCAAGAACATGGCAAATTTTCAAACCAAATTTTTAGTGTTTATTGGACAGGCTCTGATATGCAGATAACACCCTGAAACATTTGTACATTTGATGATTGTCTAGATCATTTGAAAGGAGGACAGGCATGCCTACCATCCCTGACCATCCGGGATTTGTCCCGGAAAGTTGATTTTAAAAGCTACAGTCCTGGAAATCCTGGATTTGCAACATACGTTCTGGAAAAAAAAAAAATCGGGTGTCCTGGGAAAAAAAATTGGGTGTCCTGGGGAAAAAAAATCAAGAGTTAAAAAGCCGTTCTTATCATGCTGCACAGAACTGAGCCAAGAATATTGTCTGTTAGAGTGATTAGATGTGTAATACGCATGTGTGCAAAAAAACCCCCTGGCTTTCACTTTCAAGTCAGAACATGGCGTCGAAGAGGAGAGATGATGTCGACGCAGAGTCGGATTCTGACTCTTCGGATGGTTCAGAAAGGAGTGAAAAGAAGAAGAAGAAAACTCTGAAGCGAGGTTGTGTCTTCAAAATAGAATTCTTGGAAAAGTGGCCTTGTCTACAACAGGGAGGAAAGGAGTTTCATTTGCCTTCTGCAAGACGTGTGTGTGTGTGATTTCTCAGTGAAATCTGGCGGCAGAGATGATGACTGTCGGCGCCACATCAACTCAGACAAACATGTTTAGTATGCATCGCTGTCAGAGTCGACAGACAACAACACAAAAACGCCCCAAATCAGTGACTTTTTCACTAAACCAAGCTCCAGTGAATCTTCAAGTTCAACAAGCAGTAACTTGGATGTCATGCACGCAGAAGTGATGACGGTGGAGCTGGTAGTGAACACATGTTTCTATCTTGACACTGTTCTGTCCTTGACTTTACAGATTTGTCCTTGATTTCTGTCTGTATTGTCCCTGAAAGCAAATTTTGGGGTAGGCATGCCTGGGAGGATAAGTTTTTGTTCCCAGACCAGCTGCCGTGGCGAAGTGATTAGTGTTGCAGACTCCCGGCTGGGAGGTCGTGGGTTTGATTCCCTTCAGAGTCATGTGGATTTTCTGCTCCGACCAGCTCCAACCCAGAGTTGAGTTTGCTGTGGGCTCAGTTGGGAAGACTGGGACCACACAGTCGAGTTTCATCCACTTAATGGATGCGTCTCTGAGAGTGTAGCTCAAATTTCCAGACCAACACTGCAGATGTCTGTATGTCTCAGGCCTGGTTGACGCCGGGATATATTATGAAAGGAAGCGTAGAGTACAGCCCTGTCATGCAGTCTCAGATCCGAACGGAAATCCTTATCATCATCCTCATTCTTATCGATCAGCATAAAAAAAAAAATCAAATTCTGTACCTTACATGCCCTGCTTTCATGGTGACCTCAGTTTCAATGTTCTCTCCATATCTGTGGTCTTGGTTTAGTTCCGTAAGGGTCACCGGTATTGACTAGTCCGTGGGGGCTGTCGTTGGACCGACGTGGTCGGAGGGAGAACTCAATCAAGCCAGCTCCACGACTAAGCAATTGGCATCGTCAGTAGGGGGCTTAGTAGGTGGTGTCCTGTGTACGTTGGACCAGAACAGGCACCACTGAACACCACTGTAGTGACTCGGCAGCAGTGCAGTGTCTCCTCTGGTGGGTTGCCTCTTGACGACTTGACATTGACTGCTCCCTGTGGAGTGCCGGGCTAAGGTGGGACTGACAGGGCTGTGGCGGTGGACGGGGTGTCAGAATGAGCAGCTTGGGTGCGATGCCACCGAGGTGGCACAGAACATGGTACGGCAAAAAAAAAAAAAGTTTTTTTGTACCCATTGGCCTATCAGCCTAAGTTATAATGGCTGTTGGAATTAACAATTCCACTCACTGTTTTTTATGTGAACAAGGACTGGTGTGTCCCTTTAGCTGGCACTTTTACAGTGAATCGGTCAATTCACACAGAAAAAAAGAATCCCACTCTTAGATCGTTTTACTATTTAAAATATATTTTAAGTGACTGTAAGTAGTTTGCAGTAGGCAAGTGAAAATTGATTATGATGCCAGTCAGCCATTGTTTGAACACATAAGATGGCAGGCAGAGCTACCCCCAATTTGCAAGAAAACAAAGTGAAAAATATGGACCAATCATCAGTTTGTTGGAAAAACCTACACCTACAGCAGTTACTCCCAAATCATCTTCTTCATAGCCTGTTCTGGCAAATTTGAGACCACCTTCCATTGATTTTTCTGAATGAGAGTACACATAATTTTTTAATGATACTCTGATTTTTGTGGAAAATCACTGATAACAATTTGGGGATAAGCATGTCTGCAGTCGGTATTAGCTTTCCAGAGTCTGCTGAACGCTGGCATGAATTACGAAATTTCCAGTTGAAGATCTGATTTTTCTGTATACATTACATGTCTTCAGGGATTCACAGGCGATGCATGTGTTGACCAAGAAAAAACCTGTAGAAATCCAGTTCCTTTTTTTACCTATCAGGCACTGCTGGGATTAGACCAGAGCATGAAAAAAATGGGAAATTGACCTTTTGATCAAAACACTAGCATTTATATCTGTCAGCTAATGCATTACCAGAGCATGAAAAAAATGAAGGGCATTTGGGAGAGCATAGTCCTTTCCAGGAGAGCATAGTCCTCTCAAAAGTCAAATGGATTGTGGATCCACCTTTTGATCTGGATTCATACCGAAACATGATTGGTTGGTATTTGAATAAAATTCAATTTTTTTCAAAGCTTTTATGAAATCAGTTCAGAATTTGTTTGGTACTGACTAGAACAGATCTTGGATCTGACTTTTAGTTTTAATCAAAAAAATATCTGATGTGCCCATGTCAGAATCCTTTGGCCATGTTCCATCTATTAACCTAGTGAACTTGGTTCTTTTAATATTTACTTGATCCTATGAATAGACGAAGAAAAGAACAATTGCAGGTGAAAACATAATCTTTGCAGAGGTAATAAGAACAAATGAGTCGGGTTAGAAAATGATTGCTTAGTACAGAGAGCCTTGTAACTCATGTTATCAACAATGTTCTTCCACTTACTGCTGAAGTAACTGTCGTACGGTGTTGTCCTGTTGAGTGCCTTCATTAGCCTGATATTTCAAGGACTACAGTTACAAAGACCTGGGAATTGAAAAAAAGGAAGTATTTAGTTGGACTGTCAAGGTTCACAGTCCGTTACTTATTTAAGTGCAGGGGTTGAGGATAAGGGGAGGGGGTGGGGATGGGGAGATCTTTCACAAGATTGCCAGTTTGAAGATGTATGTGCAGAGACAAAATCTATGCATTGTCAGACTAAAATGTTTCGTGTGGAAAGCGAGAAGAAGAGCAGAGGGACAATTACACCAGAAAATTGTTCGCAAACTTGTGTCAAAAGGGAGGACAGTCAAATCAGTCAAGTGTCAAGTTAAAATCTCCTGAATGAAAACGGACAAGACTTACCTGCATGGAATTTGTAAAAGCTCAGTGTTGGAATGAAACATTGTTAAGCCTTATTGTGTGATCAGCAGAGTCCCCCACTATCACCCTCCCCCTTCTCTGCTCCAAGTTCCATTACAAAATATATGAAATAGAAGATACGTATATGTTGTTGGTTTTGTTATTCAGACTTCAGGTCTGGATGATCATGCTGATTAATCAGGGAGCTAAGTTGTGTCATCTATGTTGCTGTTTACTAAGGTGCTTTTCTCTCCAAGACACACACGTTACATGATCATCAAGAAGAAGATATATTTAGGATTATTTCTGTATAAACCTGATTTTTCCTGTATAAGCCTATTTGAAATATGAGATATTCAAAAGCAACGTTGACTAGAGTTCATGTAATCCCCAGACTAGTCTGGAACAGGATGAACTTGTAAGTTATTGTAATTGTCTGTCTGTATCAGACACATTAGGGATATGATTGATTGAAAGACCACGTCTGCTAACATTACTGGATTTAACTACTGTTGTGTAGGTAGATATTAACTGAATTTGTGTGGCATAATAGAAAGTAATTCATCATTATATGTGAGGTTGGTGAGTGCAGGTCTTGTGAAGGTCTCTGTTCTAATGTCATTATGACTGCACTCCATGAACCCATAGAAATGTACATGTTTGCTCTTTGATTGTTCAGTAATGAGATATGCTCTGTAATATGATGAAGTTTTCACAGCATTCAATACTAGTGTGAAAAAAATGTTTAATCAAGTAAATATTACAGCTTCTTTTGACAATGTTATGAGAGCTGTTTTTGTTTTTTTGCAGGCATGTTTGTGGCCTTGAAGAAAGTACGCTTAGAGAATGAGAAGGAGGGATTCCCCATTACTGCTGTGCGTGAGATCAAGATCTTGCGCCAGCTGCAGCATCCCAACATTGTGAACTTGCGAGAGATTGTGACAGACAAACAGGATGCCCTGGACTTCAGGACAGACAGAGGTACTGAGAAGCATTACAGCTTCATCAGTGAACAACGTATCTTTCTATAGTAACACTACAAGAGTGATTAAAATATGAAATAAATCATAACTTTGATAAAGAATTGCATTATCTACATTTTTAAGCCCCACATGATTAGATCTCTCATCTTTTATGATGATTTCTTTTTTGAATGTGTCATATATGTCAAAAAATATTATTCTTTGGTTGTGCTAAAAAAAATAACTATCCACCATTGCAAAATGTTTGCAATAGTATTTATATAAATATGTTCTGAAATGCCAAATCTATACGGAAGAGATTCAGAAAATGAGGCATCTTTTCCAGAGGTCAGATTATTTGATAGTGGTATTAATGATGTGTATATTTTGTTGATTTTATGAGATATTGTTTGGTAGTGGTATTATTAATGTACAGACACTCTTGTGTTTGTTTTTCTTACAGGCTCCTTCTATCTTGTCTTTGAGTACATGGATCATGACCTCATGGGCCTGTTGGAATCAGGCCTAGTGATTTTCCAAGAACAGCACATTGCATCCTTCATGAAACAGTTGTTGCGTGGTCTGCAGTACTGCCATCAAAAACACTTTCTCCATCGAGACATCAAGTGCTCTAACATTCTTCTGAACAACAGGTTTGTGGGTTGCATTTTCCTGTGTTTCTGTTGCAATGTTGCACAAGATTTTACTTTTGGTGTCATTGTACAGTGTTTTTCGGGCATAGCTGGGCATGCTGTGATACTGATGTAAACTTGATCAGTCCTTGGCGTTTGAATTTTGCTGAGACAATCCGTGTTCATTTTCTCATTTCAAATGGTAAAAATTATTCAGACAGATTTCTTGTGCAGAATATGTGTCTTGGAATTAAAAGTAGTATGGTGACACTGATGCTGTCCCCAGATCCCATTTGTACTTTGACTACAAGGCAGTTTGATGCCAGGTACGAAGGGATTTAAGTACAGACAGTCTTATTGCCAATGAAACGGTGCTTTATTTTGTTATGTTTTTGTTTTTCAAGGTAGAATGAAAGAGCCCAAACAGAACAAAATGATAGGATGGTAAGGTGGGTTTATGGCGAATTATATTTTGATTTTGATACTGAATAGAACATAATGAAGCAGCTGTCAAGTCTGGTTGACTGTGTAACTATTGTTCCATTGAGGGTAAAATGTTGGCTGGACTATCAGATCATTTTTTTGAGTGCCAGACAAATGTTACTGCTTTTTGTTCGTTTTGTTTTTGTCAGTTGCAAGTCGGAATCACATCACAGTTTGTAAATACCTCAGAGTGGATGTACTTTGATCTCTTCTTGTATCTGCACACTGCTCATATATGTGACCCATTAAATATGTGACTCATTGTTGTGAAGATTCACTGGGCTGTGGTGACTCAGCTTTTCTATGTGGACTGTGTCCACATCTGGGTCATTTAACTGAATGTCTCCCGAATTTGAATTAACTTGTCAGATTCATATATTCTATAGTAATGGCAGAGTCGTCTCTATCAATCTAAGTGGTATCGATGCTGCTAAATCATCCATAGTCATAACAAAATGATATGTTTGTCAGTCTTGCTGTCAGTCACACTTGATACAAGGTAAAAAACTACATTTACCTTTTTCTTTTAGCTTGTTATTGAAGCTTGTTATCGTGAAGGCCCCAACAGGAAGCATGATGTAAGTAAGCATGAGTGCTTACATATAGTGCAACATCTTCAGTAGTAAATGCAGTTCTTTGTGCCTTACACATGATAATATATGGAGGGGAAAAAAAAAAAAAAAAAATATATATATATATATATGTGTGTGTGTGTGTGTGTGTGTGTGTGTGTAAATGAAAAAGACCACAAAAAAAAAACCCTGTATTCTCTTCACTCAAACTTTTAAGAACATCCAGGCAAAAATAGAAAGGGTTCTGTCATTGTGTTCAGTCTCATTCACACTTTTTGTGACATTATATATTGTACCCAGCAGCTGGTTTCACTAACACTCACCTTAGTCAGCCACCTCACTTCCCATGTGTACACACCAGCATAGAGCACTAACACTCACCAAAAAAGAAAACAATTTGAGAGTTTGGGTCAGAGAAATGCTGCCTCTTTAAACCCAGCTTTCTCCTTGGACATAAGGTATTGTAAAAGAAAGCAGACTTGGTCGTTATCAGGTGGATTGATAGTTCACAGAAAGGGAAATCTGTTGACAGATGAAGCTTTATTTTTTTTTTTTCATTTTTAAAAGTGTTAACCCATATTTTACTGTACCAAGTCCGCAGGTCATATTTCCAGTGGGAAAAAACATGAGTTTTTAAGTTTCAAAACGGAAGGACTGAGAGCGGAAAATGAAGCAAAATTTGGAAAGAGAGGGAGTTAGTTACTGCCAAGGACACAGATTACAGGACTAGACACCTTGGAGCAGTAGGGGTTTTTAGAGTCTGCCACTGATATCAGGTCTGTCAAAAAAGCTTTTTTTTTTTGTGCTTTGCATTTTTACCAGCATTTATGTATAAGGGGGCTGTCGTCAGTTGGTTAGAGCATGTGGCTGTGAACATGCGCTCATGAGTCTGAAATACTTTGTGTCAGATCTTTTCAGCTGGAAGACCCAGTCTTCCCACTTAGCAGAAAATAACAGTGAAAAACAGATTAATTATATGCTGGATTTAAATGTTATTGAAAAATGAAATAGATCGATTTAAAATCTGCTTGCCTTCTTTATATGCACGTCTTTCGATGGAATGAAAATGAAACATACTGTTGTGGCAAAATTCAAATGAACTCACAAAACAAGGTGTAAAGTAGTTCTGACTATATGTACAGTAGACGTGTCAGATATATCTTCTTCAGACATTACATAATATAAACATCATGCAAAAATGCATAAAATAGTATTCCCCTGATTACATTCAGCTTTTCAATGCAGGAGTTGGACAAAATAATTATAGAGTTTGTATTTGAACCGAGATGCATGATACATTACTGAACCAAGTTGCACAGAACAACCGTATCATTTCTCAAATATCTGCTGGAAATATCTAGCTATATGCTATAATCTAGCCTTTTTACATTGTTCTAAGTAAATCTTCATTTTTCTGCAATCTTACATTTGAATTGATAAAATTTGTCTGCCAGCAACTGACCAAGATTTTCAGTGTGACCAAAGTAGCTGGGATCTGGTTTCCAAAGCTTTTTTTTTTTTTAGCAAGGAAGAAATTCTTTCTGTCAAGATAACGCATGTCTGTAATTTGGTCACTACCAGTACTGCTGTTGTCACTGCTTGACAGAGTACATTGGTGTACACCAATGTATGTGACTCATTTTGTTCTTTGTCACAGCCACAAAGATCTATTCTGACTCATTTCGGCTGTTACTTTTGGTATCTTCATTCAAAAAGTTTCTGAATCATGGCTGCTTCCGTTGACATAGGTGGCCAGAGCATGCGATGTGTACTTGGTTGTGTTGATTTAATAAACAGTACCCATGAAGTATACTTTTTTCATATTCCATTGTGTTTCTTATTGTGCATATCCAGTTGGTTGCAGTCCATGCATGCAAAATTTATCATTTTATGTCCAATCATCCAGTCAAATATGGGTTTATTGAGAGTTGCAGAAGTCTTTCATTTTTCTTTTTTTTTTTTTTTTTGTATTTGTTACAATATCAGCTAATGGTTCCTCTGCTGCTTGCCTTTGCAGCTGACATACAATCTCAAGTTTTTTTTCTAGACACAGATAGGTCGGTATGAAAAGCTATACACAATATTGGCACATTTTATGCATTTTGAACGCCCTTCTTTCTTAAGTAAGCTGTTTGTTTTAAGGTGCTGCTGCTCCAAGGTGTTTTTTTTACTTCTAATTTCTAACAGCTTTCGGTCATTTTCTTCATTTTCTTGTGATTACCAAATGGCATGTTTTAGAAGGTGGAAGAGATGGTTACCTTGCGTTCTCCCAGTTCACAGTCCACCAATGGGCAGTTACTGGCAAAACTTAAGGTTTGTTTTGTATACCTAGGCGCTTACCAGGTGTCTTAGCTGCCTTTGATATACAAATATGTTTGGTGGTGGTGGGTTGTGTGCATGTAAAATAATTGTCAGATTTGAAGAGAGTTGCCAATGGAGGTGGAAATCGTCATCAAATTTTGTTATTATTAATTAAGTTTGGTGTAAAATAAGTTATGTTTTTTTTAATCCACTGGAATGCTGGTAACTGTTCATGATTGGCTGTGTATTGTTCATTCTAGTGGAAACTGAGTAAATAGCATAAAGTGGTGTCTGGGTTAGAATGTGCTGCAGTCCTCTCATATTGATCAGATCTAGGGCTGAGACTAATGAGAGTTGTCCAGAATAAGTCGGACATCTGGAATAGAAATATATTTGTGTCGCGGTCAGTTTCGCCAGTTTTCTTCAAAAGATTTTCAGCTTGTTTATAGATTAATGATAGAGAAAATATCTTTTTTTCAGGATTTTCCTCTACCCGAGCTGTATTGATAAGGAATATTGTGCAACTATCAGGAAGAATAAAGCCCCCAAAAAAGGAAAAAAAAGAACTTGTGGTTACAGTTAACCATCTAGCTGCATTTTTTTTTCTGCCGACCATAAAACATTTTTCTTGATGATTAAAAAAGAAAAAAGGAAAAACAAAGTATTTAAAAAAAATGGAAAGATGTTTAAAAAAGAAAAAGAAAGAAAAACAGAAGGCATTGACAAATAATGAACTGGTCCAATGTTCAGTGGATCAGCAAAACCTGAAAGGGGAGGTAATCTATGTACAATCAAGCAAACAAGCAAACCACTTTACATCAGTTCACAGAAATTTAAAACCAAAAAACTGCGAAAAAGAAAAGAGACTGATGGGGATTTTGAAGAAAATTGTGAATATGGTAGCACATGTTGCTTTTCTTTTTTTCATACTCGGCAGACCATACTGACATGAGACTTCCTGTAAACTGTCAAAGAAGGCAGTTGCCTTTTTTGTCTGCTCACATCAGAAAGATCCTATGGAAATGGAGGAGTTTGACAAAAATGTCAGAAAAATGGTTCTTGTCATGCTTGGACTGAAAAGTAGGCTATACACCACTTAAATGTTCAGATTTTGTCACATTGAGTGCATCATTTTGAATGGCTGTTTCAAATTTTCCAAGAGTGGACAGGGTGAAGGGAAGGCTTAGGGTGGGAATGAGGACTTTTTCATTAGTGGTAGCTCCAAATTGAATAAAAGGCCCATCCAAAAAAAAAAAAAAAAAAAAGAAATACATGAAAGAGAAAACCATGCACTGTGGAACATGGCTACACATACGTCTTCACAGAGAAAAAGAAAAATGCTCCAACTACCCGTCCAACCTTTAATCTTTGGCAGCCAGAGTATCATAACCACAACTATTATTTCTTTTGGCCTGAGGTGTGTGTAGGAAAAATAGACAATAATTTTTTTTGTAGCCTGTCTATTGATGATGGTGGTGGTGATGGTACTGCTATTGCCAGAGGCAGATCAAGCTGGGAGACCTTGGTCTTGCACGTCTCTACAACGCAGAGGACAAGGAACGACTGTACACCAACAAGGTCATCACTTTGTGGTACCGCCCTCCAGAAACTGCTGCTCGGGGAGGAAAGATATGGACCAGCCATTGATATCTGGAGCTTGGGGTAGGTGTAGTAAAACGTACAAGTTTGCATACTTTTATTGTTTTATGCGCACACGTCACTCACGTACACACACACACACACACACACACACACATATTACATTCATGCAAACACATGTGCACCTTTAATTGTATTGTTTTTATTTGGCAATACATGTACCTGTCACAGTTGTATTTATTCATGAATATGTTCTGTATCATTGTTTGTAAAGTTTTTTAATGGTAATTCCATAGTTCTTAACTGCCGTATCTTGAATATTTTGCCTTGTGACTCTGGAAATTGATCTTTGATTTGATATGAAATAAATAAGGAGAGAGACTGAATGGGCAATCCATTCTAGGTTCTGATTCAAGGTTTTATGCAAATGTATTTTCTGTACATATATGTATGATGTATGCCCCCTAGTGTGCTCTTCTGTCCCTCTCCTTTGGTGCTTTCAACTTTGGCTTCTGGGATTTACGAAGTTTGCCAGAATCCACCTGGACCATGTTGTTTATGATTTTGTACATCATGGTGAGCTTGCGATCTTATGTCGGCTTTGTAGGGATGGAGGCATACATGAAAGGCCGCCACATAGTTGAATTGCACACCTTTCTCTTCTAGCAGTGATCGGCTCACCATGACACTAGTTCACTCACACATCCCTGCAGTCTCATGTGTGTGCCCTGTCATGTGAACTTTTGCTGACATCGGTGTCTGGTCAGTGAGTTACAGTCCATCACTGACCACAGGAACTGTGCTTTCATTCATAAGAGGGAACTGGAAATGGATTAGGGGATTAAGACTAAAGGGGATGGAGATGTGACCTCTTTTGTTGGCTCACCAGCTGGTTGTACTGGCTGGCAGATACTTTGTACCATAGTTTTTTTTGTTTTTGTTACTGCCTTTACTGTACAAGGATAGTTTTTTTTTTTTGCTGGCAGAATCTTTGATGTAAATGAACTCTTTCATGACATGTTTATAGGCAGGTTAACATGTTTATTGGTAGCCTTGTGCATGCTCCATTGTTGGATCAGTTTGGAGGTCTTTGTTGTAGGTGCATACTTGGAGAACTGTTCACCCGCGAGCCTCTCTTCAGGGCCAAGGAGGAGTTTGCTCAACTGGAATTGATCAGTCGGACATGTGGTACTCCTTGTCCAGCAAATTGGCCTGACATCATCATCAAACTGCCGCTATTCCTTACCTTTAAGCCTAAACGTCAGCACCGTCGTCGCTTGAGGGAAGAGTTCTGCTTGTAAGTTGTCAGCTAGGCATGTTATGCCATTGCCTTTGAAATTAGAGAAGCAGCACCTTGTGCAAAGTTTGAATCAGTTTGATAAAAATGAAGTAAAACAACTCTTTGCTAATGTGGCAGTGTATAAAAGATGCACAGATATTGGGGGAGTGCAGGGCAAGTTTGTTTTTATGGGATTTCAATAGAGCAAATGTATGCATCTATATGAACATTAACTGTTTTGTTTCTTCATGTTTGAACAGACACAGAAATGTGACATTGTCACAGTTCGTGTACAGCAGCTTTGGACAGAAGTTATAGATAGGGGCACTTTTCAGTTTCAGAATATCTCAAATTAATTACGTTGATAGAACATAAAAAAAAGAAGTACAAATAATAATAATAATAATAATGAATACTTATATAGCGCCTATTCTCGGCTAGAGACCAAGCTCTAAGCGCTTTACAATCAACACTCGTTACACAACGGGCTGCCTACCTGGGTAGTGCCGACTGAAGAGCTTCCAGCTGGTGCTTCATTCAGTCGTTTCCTGTGTCATCCAGTCAGTATCGTTCAATATCGATCACTCATTTCCTACTTCCTTCATTCTTTCTGTTTCTCACTTAGGATGCATGCTCTGTGTAACGTGTCATCCATACCAACGGCCAAACTGGCCTACTCTTTCCAAATGTTGGTGATGGGATTTTACGTGTGTGCAAGATGTTATGCATGCGTTCACACACGGAACCTCAGTTTATAGTCTCATTCGAAGGACTGTATGGGAAATGGAGTCAGAACCAGTGTTAACTCTGAGGGAAAAATTCCCCTGTACCGAAACGCCCCGGCAGAGGTTCGAACCCGCAACCCCAGGATCACCAAGATTACAAGTCAGGTGCTCTACCAACTGAGCTATTCCGACTCCCTAATGCAATAAAGTTTGTTGTGATATATATTTTGTAGTTTCCTAGAAAATGTTAATAACATTTGTTAAAATGATGATTCTCAGTTTTTCCACTGTGGACCATTTTCAGCCATGGTAATTTTGACCTGTGACAACATTTGAACAAATAAGTATGTGTGTATGCTCTGCCAGTAATACATAACTTGAGAGAGTGACTGACTGATAGAAAAGAAAACTGAAACTTAAAGAAAAAAAAAGTAATCTTTGTTTCAAAAAACAAGTCTGCTCTGCCAAAGTGTATCATAATTGTAAATCAGCATAACCTGTAACTCATGTATCAACATTATTTTGAAATGCGAAGTAAGCATTGCAGATGGAAATTGTATTTTGACTACTGTCGAGTTTCAGAATGACCCAGTCGATTTTTTTTTTGTTTGTTTTGTTTTGTTTTTTTTGTTTTAGGTAACCTTGTCAATGTGTGCTGAAGCAAATCTAAATGGCCAACCAACCAACCCCTCCCCTTCCTTGCATACAATTCTTCATCAGTTTTAAGGACTTTCATGTTTCAGAATTGTGGCATGAAATTGCAGACTTATGTCAAACTGTGAATAGTTACAGAGCATTTAATACTGTAGAAATGCAAATGGAACATCATCAGTGCATAGCTATCAACATAACCATGTAATTGACAAGCACAGTGAGAAATTAGTGAAATTTACCATTAAAGACCATTTTCTGTTTCTTTGAAACATCTTTCAGTGTGTCTAACTCCAAATGAAGCTGCTCTGCATGTAGAAATCCCTGTTTTAAGGAATGTTAGGAAACTATTTGGAGTTCCACAATCATTCCGTAAATAACATTAGACAGCCATTGAAACCGCATCACAAAAAATTGAATCAGAATGTTGTAGTAAGCAATGAAGTACAGTGCAGTGTTTGTTGTTGCAGCATTCCTCAGTTGGCCCTGGACCTGATGGATCACATGCTGGAGCTGGACCCCTCCAAACGCTGCACAGCCCAACAAGGCATCGACTGCCCCTGGCTGCGTGATGTGGAGCCAGACACTGTCCCACCACCAGAGTAAGAAGCCATGTGGTCTCACTGAACAACACCGGCCTTATTTGGAGTTGAAAACGGAACCAAATGCTTAAAGCTTTAGTGAAATTGATGCAGTTCAGTCTGTGAGTTGCCAGTTCTGCTGATGTGAGGTCTTTAAGCCTGACTTCAGTGTGTGCAGTTTCATTGCAGGAAACCGAGGCATGAGAGGAGCAGTAACAACTTCTTTGTGGTCTGCCTAAGTCCTGCACATCAAACTCTTCAGAATCAGAAATTCTTTAAGCAGACCAAGTTAGAAAATAAAATTTGGTTTTGTTATGATCTTACAAAGTAAGTACACACACAGTGCGCGCGCGCGCATACACACACACACACACACACACAGAGGTGCAGAGGGAAGTTGCCTGAAGAATTCTTTTGTTTAACTATGTGTATATTGTCACTTGCAACTGCTTAACAAATCTTAAATAAATGTCAGCGAAAAGCCCAGAGAAACGTGGACAAATGAGTCACAAGACAACACACAACGCGTTTCGACCTCTTAGGTCTTCCTCAGGTGAAACAAAGACGGACAAAATAACGAAAATGCACTTAGCTTTGATCGCTTCAGATTGCTTCTGAGTTCTGCGCAAGGAAGGCGTTGAATGACCTAAGAGGTCGAAACGCGTTGTGTGTTGTCTTGTGACTCGTTTGTCCACGTTTCTCTGGGCGGTTCGCTGACATTTATTTAAGATTTGTTTAGATTTCCGCCTGCAGTCGTTTCACTTTGCAACTAGATCTTGCAACTGCTTGTTTTTAGAATTATTATTATATGAAAGATAGTTTGCCTGAAGTCATATCATCAGAACATTTTTCATAAACATTTCAGGTTGGGTTTTTTTTTTTTTTTCATAAAAGTATAAAGTGTGTTGTCAAAACAAACTGGCTTTAAACAGTAAACAAGTGGGGTAGTTTTTGCTCCCATAAGGAAACCTGACACAGAGTAACTTTTATTCAAGACTGGCACAGCCTTTTAAACTTGAATAAAGTCAGACAATTACAAAGACGAACAATCTAATTGGGGAGGGGGGGGAAAACAAGCGCAGGCCAACAACTAAACTGTCTTCACAGCAATAACCCGGCATAACTTTGGACTTACGGAGGGGGGAGGGGGGCTGGAGATGGAGAAACTGGGAACATGAAAGTAAGAAAATATACTACAGACACGAAAAACTCCTCACTAGTCGCACAAGGGAACCATCGTAATCCCCCCCGAAGGCAGATATATATCTGCATTGCCCGCTCCGAGGCCCCTCGTCCACTGGGTCAGAACTCATCAGGGAGACACGGTTGGTTGTATCTGCACTCCTGGCGTCAAATAGAGACACACCACAGTCCATAGTACCGTGGTGTTCTCACCACCAAGGGTGCAAAAACAGGGGTTCATACAGTCCTTAAAAGTCCTTAAAAGTCCTTTATTTTGAGGGCATACTTTTTAAGGCCTTAAAAGTCCTTAAAATTCAGGCTTTTGCTGAAAGGTCTTTAAAAAGTCCTTAGATTTTGTCACTGCCTATGATTTTGAATAAAGTCTATGTAAAATCTCAAGTTTGTTTAAAAAAAAAAAAGGCTTGAAATTGAATTTTTAAAAAGAATAAAAGGAAGTCGGAGTTAAGATCGACGATCTCACAGATTCGTCGTCTGCTATAGGCCACAACACCAGAGTTACTGGCCTTCATAGCGCATGCGCTTATGTGAATGAATGTTCCACCATTTTGAAATTGAGAAAGTCAGCATGCCGTGGAAGTGTTTGTTTACCATGGTTTGGCTGGAAAAAGATGAGTATGAAGAATGGCTGCAGGCAGACCCAAGTGGAAACAGAAGCAAGGCCTTTTGCCGCATTTGCGAGAAGATCATAGACATTAGTACAATGGGAGAATTGGCTGTAAATAGCCATAGAAAAGGAAAAAAAATCGCTATGACCAGATGAAGACTTCATATCCTGCAGTTCGTGTTTCGAGTTTTTTTTAATTTTTCTTAGTTCTACAACGAGCGACCAGCCCATTACTTGTAGCAGTTGACCATCGTGCAGTTCATCAACCAACAGAACTTCTCCAACTCAGATGTCAGTGAACAGCCTGAGCCGTATTAAAACAATGGCAATGAAATCTGAAATACTGAGGACTTTAAAAGTAGTGACAAGTCATTAAAGCTTTGGTTCGTGTGAAAGCAGTTGAAATCTGGTCAAATTTTTTTTTTTTTTTTTTTTTTGCTGTCCCAACCTCTGCGCCACCTCAGAGGCAGTGCACCCACGCCGCTCATTCCGACACCCCGTCCACAGCCACAGCCCAGCCGGCCCCGCCGCAGCCCCGGCACCGGCAATACACAGGGAGCAGTCAATATCAAGTCGTGAAGAGGCAACCCACCGGAGGAGACACTGCAATGCTGCCGAGTCACTTAAGTGGTGTTCAGTGGCGCCTGTTTGATGATCTAACATACGCAGGACACCACCTACTAAGCCCCCTACTGACGACAATAATTGCTTAGTCGCGGAGCCGGCGTGAGTGAGCTCTCCCTCCGGAGGGCGCCACCACGTCCGTCCAACGACAGTCCCCCATGGACTCGCCAATACCGGTGACCCGGACGGAACCAAACCAAGGCCACAGACATGGAGAGGACATCGAAACTGAGGTCACCATGAGAGCAGGGCAGGGCATGAAGGGCCACAGATTTGAGACTTTTTTTTTTTTTTTTATGCTGATCGATGAGAATGAGGATGATTAAGATGATGGTACGGATTTCCATTTCGGTCTGAGACTACATGACAGGGCTGTACTCTACGCTTCCTTTCATAATATATCCGGCGTCAACCAGGCCCGAGAAATACAGACACCTGCAGTGTTGGTCAGGAAATTTGAGCAACACTCTCAGAAACGCATCCATTAAGTGGATGAAACTCGACTGTGTGGTCCCAGTCTTCCCAACTGAGCCCGCAGCAAACTCAACTCTGGGTAGGAGCCGGTCGGGGCAGAAAAACCCACATGACTTCTGATGGGATTCGAACCCACGACCTCCCAGCCGGGAGTCCGCGACGCTAAACACTTCGCCACGGCCGCTGGTGAAATCTGGTCAAATCTGTTCCAGCGAAAGTTCTCGGACTATGCAGTCGCCAAACAGTTTCAGTGTGAAGAAAGAAAAACTTGCATCCTCTCAGTGTTTTGATGTTATGCCCCCCAGTGTTGTGACATGTAGAGTTTTATTTACAGAAGCATTTTACCCTCAGTGACTTCAAAACAAATGTATGACAAGAACTGAAATTCTTATGGAAGTTGGGCAAACAAACATTTTTGTGAACTGCAAGATTGGAGAATCTGTTGTGTACACTGAACATTTTCAAACATTTTTGTCAGTTGATCACAAGAAGTGAGAATCCTACTTTGCTCTGCTGTAGTGTAACAAAACAAACATTTGTATAATACTGATATTAACAATAACAGCTGAGATTCCTAAAATCTATGCTCGCAGAGGATCCATGATGTGAGTATTGAAGAGTAACAGCAAGTGATTTAATTTGTTTCTGCATTTCATTATTATTTTTCTTAAAATTATCCGTGCAGTAAGTCCTTAAATTGAAAAAAAGGTGCTTCAAAAGTCCTTAAAAAGTCCTTAATTTTTTTGTATGGAAATCTGTATGAACCCTGAAAAAAGAATCCAATAGCACCCCCAAAGCAGCCAGTGAAGGGTAGTAAATGAAACCAAACGAAAGTGTGGGGAGGAAAAAAAGTTGCTGAAAAACTAAAGATTTTATGCAAATAGTATAAAATGTAGGGGGCAATCTTAGAGCCTACGCTTGAGGATCCACCCAAGGATGCAAGGGAGATCAAAAGACGGACAGAAACAAATACAAATAACCTCGATTTAATCAAAATGAAATTGGAAATGAAATGAGGCAGGGAACAGTAAACAATAAACAGTACAGGGTTCATACGCCCCTTGAAGACCCTTGAAAACCCTTTAAATTTCAACAGGGTCAAAAAGGCCCATGAAAACCCTTGGAAACTGCAGATATCCCAACCATCCCTTGAAATCCCCTTAAAAATCGTTTTCGGACTAAAACTGACCGTAACATTTGAAGATGAATCGGAGAACAAACGCGAACTAGACTTCGGACATTGATCTTCGCCTCTCGAATCGTTTTGTGTGTCGTCTGCTTTTTAAACAAAGGGAAGCAATTCAATAGTCAGTTTATCCTTTGCGCATGCGCAGTTCAACTTCTGACAAAGAGCGCCATGCTCCCTCATCTTCGGCGAAGTCCACTACTGTTGCGTCTGTCATCATGCCTAAGGAAACTTGCACATTTGATCCGTTGTGGCTACAGAAGGAAGAATATCGAAACTGGATCACTGAATGCAGAGACAACAAACATGCGTTTTTGTGTAAAGTGTGCAAAAAGACTGTTGATGTTTGGGCAATGGGCAAATCAGCGATTGCAAGTCGGGGAAAGAGGAAAAAATATGTGGAATTGGAAAAAGCGAGAGTAGGCTGGTCGTTAGTCTTACGGACTTCGTTCGGCAGTCATCAAATTCATCAACATTGGGCCAGACCCTTTCCTCAGTAAGAATCGTCAGCCAGTCCCACAAGAACAGCAATGGGACAGATGTGTTGAAAGCTGAAGCGTTGTGGACGACTCATGCCATCAACAATCATCACAGTTTCCGATCTGCTGAAGACAACACAGAACTGCAGCAATGTTTCCATATTCCTTGATTGTGACAAACTGTCGGTATGGAGAAACGAAAAGTAGATATCTTGCAACTTTTGGCATTGCTCCTGTTTTCTGTCAGAATTGAAAAAAGAGTTAAATCACAGACTGGATCTTCAAATCAATCGTCATGTCGTCTCAATAGAGACTTCAGGGTGACTCGTGGGTGCGCATTTGTTAAAAAAAACAAAAAAGAAAAGGAAAAAATCCTACTTCTTGTTTAAAAGACAGCATTCATACCACATCCCTCCCCACTGACTTACCTACCAGCTAGCCTACACACACACACACACCCACACACACACACACACCAAAAAAAAAAAAAATAATCATTTATTTATTCGCTTAATTGTTTTTTCTTTTTTTAATTACAGTTACTTTCATTTTATTCATCTACTTATTTATTTATTATAATTACTACCACTATCATTATTATCATGACTATCCCTTCTATATATATATATATAATTTTTTTTATACATGTATATATATATATAAAAATATATTCCCACCCCCCACCCCTACTGAGCATTATTATCAATCCACCTTAACCACAACCATCACAAATATATATCACACCACCCCACTAAACCAGCTACCCAACCCCATCATTTCACTCCCCCCCTTCCCCCTATGCACCCTCCCCCCCCCCCCCCCCTTTTCCTCTCCCATAGTCCCCTATGTCGTTCCCGTCTAGTGCCATTCTTCCAACCACGTGGACAGATAAGTTACTCTTCATTCTTTGTTTGTACTGTCCTAAATGTTAAATGTGATCTTTTTTTTTTCGCCTGAAGAAGATCCAAGAGGTCGAAATGCATCATGTCTTGTCCTGCTTTGTCAGTGTCCTTCGCGGTAACTAACCCCCTCTCTTTCTATAGTTTGCTTCGTCTCCGCCATCAATCAATCACTTCATTTTGAAACAAACAAACAAACAAAAAACTAGTTAAGTGTGGAGCTGCAGGAAGGCTGCCTATGTTCACCTTTTCAAGAGGGGTTACCAGCTCTCTATCCTGCCCAGAACAAGCATTAGGCTAGTCCAGGCCTGCCAACCATTCACACAAACTTCCACACGATAACACATACAGTGGCTGTATTTTAAAAGTAAAGTTTGCTGAGCTCCCTCCTGAAATGTGCCAGAGAGGGGGCCTCGGCTGCAGCTGCCGGTAGAGAATTAATGAATATGTCATACTTTTTGATGAATCATTAAATAAGGACATGAAACAGAAGCAGCTGGACACCCATGTCAAATACTGGTCCAGAAAGCAGATTGAAAGTTTTTCTGATTTCTCAATTTCTGTATAAAGACTTCATTTTTTTTTTTTTTTTTGTATATGATATTGAAAAAAAGACAACAGAAGTGTAATCACCTTATCATCATGGCTGGATTACATGTGTAAGGTTATTATTCACTTTTTTTTTCAATTGTACGGCTACATTTGCCACTTAAAAATTAAAATATCCCCTTTAGAACCCTTGAAAAACCCTTGAACCCTTGAATTTTTTTTCCTGTGAGGAAGTGGGAACCTTGCAGTAAACAAGTGGGGTAGTTTTTGCTCCCATAAGGAAACCTAACACAGAATAACTTTTACTCAAGACTCGCCTATTAGATTGTTCGTCTTTGTATTTGTCTGACTTAATTCAAGTTTAAAAGGCTGTATTCTTGATCATGGCAACTACAGTTCACAAGCTTTAAAATATCATGAATGCATTTCACACAAATGCCCCCAGTACACTCCTCAATATATGATTTCTCAAGATCTTCAAATATCAGCATGTTGAAGATTGCATGTGCGTGTGGTTTATCGTTTGTTTATATTTGATAGAAATATAAAAACTAAATGACTAATGGTCATTCAGCAATATGCAGACACATACAAACACAAACACAGGCAAGCATGCGCACATACATTACCTCCTATTTCTTTGTATGTCTTTAATTTACATCTCCGTTGTCTATTAGTCGTTATTTACAACACACAAGCAAGCACACACGCGCTGACTCGCACGCATATACACAAACACAACACACACACACACACACACACACACACACACACACACTGGCAAAACAAAGGACACTAACAATTTAAATTACCCACTTTTATACAATTAAATATACAGAAAATGTATCATGCAGGCACCATCAGGCTCATATTCACACATACAGAGAATAGTCTCAAACTTATACATACAGTTATGCCAACTCCGAGTGACATGGATTAAAATATCAAATAGTTCAGAATTAAAACAATTTTAAAATTTCTCAACATCAGTTTAACACTTAACTTCAGCATCGTGGATACACACTCTGCATTATCTGCAAATGAAAGAAATAAACAATAGATGGCAGTGTTGAATAATGATAGAAATGTTTAAATATGAATACAACAAACAAAGAAGCAAACATGAAAAAATAGGCAATAAATAAACAGTAAGCCAGTTACGTGTGTTAGGACCAGTAGGGAATGGCATCTCTGAAATGAATCTGGTGAGCACATGGAGGGCAGAGGAAGGGATGAGGATGGGAAGGGGGGATAGGTGAAGAGGCAAAAAAAGCAGAAATTCATCTTCCTTCTGACATTCACATGATGCTATATAAAATGTGTAATGCAAGTGGCATTTGTGTATTATAAAAAATTCGAAATTGAACTCATTTGATTTTGAATTGCTCATGTCATTAAACTTGACAGCTGGATGTGTGGGCACTAAACAAATTCCTTATCAGTGTTTTGGTAAAACTGAATTCTGCAAAAGTGAATGACTATTTCAAGGTAGCTGGAAATTCCCCATTGTTTTAGTCATGGTGTTGCCAGGATAATGGCACATTGCATCATCTTTAAGCTTGGAAACAGGGGCATTATCTGTGGTTTAAATGTATGCAAAAAATGAAATAATTCAGGGTTGTTTAACTTAAGCAGGGTCTATTTGCATGTATGTTAACTTCTCCATTATTGCCATAATGTTAAATCTTGCAGTTGCATTACCATCTTCTTGGACACAATATATAACTTTAAAAACATTTTTTTTCCTCTTGATTGTTGCTTTAGAGAATGGGCAAAACTACTAAAAATTTTTGTTCATCCTTTCTGTGATTATTTCATTCATACTTTTGTGGCTTACTCCTTTTGTTCTTCATGCTTTTTCAGAAGAAAAAAAAAATAAAGAAAAACAAACTTTACAAAGACCGTGTTTGAATATACAGTAAAGTACTTCTTTATCATTCCAAGAAAAGGCACAGAAGTTGCCATTGTAAAGGAAGCTGTTACCTAATACCTTTGCTATTGAATGTGCACACGCCTTGATTATAGGAATTTGGGCCATTGTCATATTCAACATCAGATTTGATTCTCCCTTTCCTTCAGTTGAAAAAAAAAAATCGATTTTTCATATGTAACGCTAGGCCTAAGCTGACTAAGAAAACTGAATTAGGATAAATAGCTGTTGAGAATTTAGGTAATACGCAACAGGAGACACTTTCCTTTTTCTTTTTGTTCTTAAAAAAAAAAAAAAAAGGGGGGGGGGGGGGGGGGTGGGGGGGGGATGCTGAGCAAAAGCAACTTTTTTGAGATTGCAGATTTGGAACAGATAAATGTACATTTATGACCGGAAAATGTCAACAGTTGTCCTGTATAAAATGTTAACATATTGGTGTTTGTTTTGTGCAGTTTGCCCAGAGACCAGGACTGCCATGAATTGTGGTGCAAGAAATTCAAGAAGACGCAGCGCCAGGAAGTGCTTGTGAAGGAGTCGGAAGGAACCAGGGCATCCAGCCTTGGGACTGGTGTTGATTTACCAGGAAAAGTAGCTGCTTTTTCTGGAGATGCAGGCCAGCATGTTGATGTGAAACCTGTGATGAAGAAACCCTTGGCTGCTTTCTCTACCCATGGTGGTGTGGAAACTGCACCCTCTGTCTTACTGTCATCTGTCAAGCCTGTGCAATCGGTGCCTAAGCCATCTCTTCAGCCTGCTCCAGTTGCTCAGTCTTTATTGGCTGTGCCTCCTGTCCAGCCATCCTTGTTGCCAGAACCCATAGCCAAGTCATCTGCTGTAGCGCTGCCTCCTACACCCAGTACTGGTGTTGAAGCATCGGTGCCTTTCAAGCCTGTAATTTCTACAGTGGCATCATCCACTGCCGTCACTGCTCAAGATGCTGTAACACCAGCTGTCCCATCCTTCAGACAGCATGCTGAGTCTGTACCAAAGTCACTGGCTTCTGTGGAAAGTGAACCACCTGTGATGGGTGGAGAAGCCAGCAGTGAGCCACCTGCAGCAGAAGTGTCCACCATTCAGGATCATCTTAAACGGGTCATCGACATGATGCAGGTAGATTCTTCTCTCAGTGTGTCGGACATAGCACATAGATTAAATATCCAACTGGATGACAAGACAGCTTCACTTTTGGAACGGTTTCGTCAGCAACCACCAGCCCAGCCAAGTGGAGCTGAACCCACTGTGAGTCGTCCAGAGATGTCTGATATTGCTTCCTTGGCTGTTGGCAACAGTAGTGTGGAGGAACAGACACCTGACAGGCATGTGGGTATCAAGACAGCCTTTGCTCAGATGACACAGTGTGTAGAAAGAGGAGAAGTAATCCCTCCAGAATGCTGTCAGCACCTTCACCTTTCAGTCAATCCTATTCACCTAATGCTTCTTCTGCCATTCCGTACACAAGTCATGAACCTCCTATCGGTGTGAGCATGCCATCAGGGATATCATCTCGACCTCAGCGAATACTGAACACTGATGGGCGTTTTGGCCCTTTCCCTCTCTCCTCAGGTGAACAAAGTTACAGTGATTTTGATCCTTCACGAAGCAACAAGAGTGACAGGGAAGATGTGACAGATGCCCCTCTCATCCTTACGATCGTCATTATATGTCTGGTCAGCGGGGTATGGGATTGTCTCCAGAAAGGTATTCTGACAGAGTTTCTCTCTTCCCAGACCATCAGGCTGGGCTTTGGAGAAGGACCATCACACATGCAGGACTATCCAGACAGAGGTATGAGTGTATCTCCCCATGACAGAGCTGTTCCTCCTCCTAGATTCAGGCAAGATGTTGTCCGCAGAGGCAGTGTGGATGATTATCATGGACATGACAGAATGGGTGGAGATGGGTTTGAGTCATTCCATGGGGATGGAGATTTTTTTCAGAGAATGCCTGGTGACAGGCCAGCAGGACTAGATGGGGGATTTAGATACCAAAGGCCTGGAGATCAAGGTTACAATAATGAATTCCAAGATGGGCGAGGTGGCTCCTATGATTGGTGATGTGACTTTTTTTTTTCTGTTGGTTGTAGTGAATGAAAGTTTGATACTTTGAATGAGTGTCTTAATCTGTGAAAATGCTAAATAAGTCTGTATATTATGCAAGCCTGCTGAGTGTTTTCAGTGGTTCATAGTGCTGTGCAGCTCCAGCTTCATTTTTCCTTTCTTTATTTTGTTTTGAAACCCTGAACAGGTCTGGTCAGCTGGATTGGTGAAAAGCTTGTTTTGACTTCCGTTGTGGGTTGTTTGCAATGAGTTAACCGTTCTTGACATTGGGTTTCGTTTTGTACACGAGTATCATGTTTCGTTTCTGTGAATTATCCTTATTTGAGAAAGGGATGTCATCCGATTTCTTGGCTAGTGTTGAGAAGAGAAAAACAAACATAAAATACTTTTAAAATTTGATGCTTTATAGAGCCAGATTGCACACGCATGCAAAGATGCACATACGCACATGAAATCAAACGCTTACATGTTATGTAAAATACATAGGACTCAGATTATTGAATGTATGATTAATTTAAGGAAGAAGTACAGAAGTTAATGACATCTGAGGTGGCACAGCTTTCTGGGCGTTTTTATCAGAAACACAGCCCTGAGAAGGACTTAAAGATAGAAAAGACAGAAGCTTAAAAGACAAAGTTCGGCTGTTAGGCATTGTGTGGGAATCCATAGCAAAGTTTGAAAATGTAAAGCCAAAAGGTAGAGCATGTTCACAACCAGGAAAAAGAAAAACTGAAGTGAACTGTTCTTAACCATGTGTTAGGAGGCTTGGATTGCCTTCTTTCTCTCCCATAAAATGTTGTTGGTTCCTGATTTGGTAAGGCATGATTCATATCAAGCTGCAAATAAGGCATTTGTTTGGACAGGTAAGCAGAAGGGAAAAACGTTTTCATCCAGCAAAAATGTTGAACCTAACGATCTCATCTTTCTAAGGTAGCAGCAAGGACAACCATAATAACAAAATGAGATTCCAGCTAGCCTCCTCCGCCAACCCCTAAAAACGTTCTGTTAGTGGGGGGGTGGGGGTTATCAGACAACCTGATGCCTATGTTTTTATCCATGCTGACCCAAACTTTTTGACTCGCATACAATATGTAGACAAATTTTGTCAGTTTGGATGTCTCTGTGTGTATTTGTGGTAAACATAGGCTTTTCTCTGTTTTTAAAACAAGCTTTAGTATGTCCAGACTTGGCAAAATGATAAACATAAATATATTTGTAAGAATTTTTTCAGCTAGACTTCTTACATGAAGCTGGTAACGGCTGTAAATGTGCATTAACATTTTTAGTGATATTTTGATGTTACAAAATCGACGTTTTCTTTGAAATTGTGATCACATAGAATGTACAAAATTACTGCTTTATACAAAGACCGAAAATAAGATAAAAGACACATTATTTGATTGAATGCAAATTGTGTTAAAAAAAAAAAAAAGCTTCATTTTGTTAAGATTCCATCTTTCAGGGTTTGTGTTTTCTTGTATTATCATGCTGGATCAGATGATGAAATACAGACAAAGATACGGTGTACCACTATCCTTGAAAGATTATTCGCTGGACTGATATATTCTGATTTCAGCCAGGGCAAAATGGACTGTTGCATATGTGTACTCTACAGTTGCTATGACCCAAGTTTCGGTTTTTGTTTGAATTTTGATCGATTTGTTTCCTTCAGTTTGTTAGCGCCAGTTAAAAAGAATTACAAGCTCAGTCACTTGCTACCTTTGAATGTTGTTTCTGCCAGGCAAAGGTGCAGATATTCATGTTTTACAGTATATATATACCTACATGTGGTCTGTCTTAGTTTTTCACTTTTTGAATACAAACTTATGATAGGCCGCATATAGATATATTGCCAGATGTAACTAAATAAGACTGAGTTTATCATTCATGGTGAATGGAACAAGAGAAACTGCTGCAGTAATGGTCTTTCTTATTTCAACAATAGCAAGTCTTTACCCCCCCAAAATTAAATGCTTACAAGTACCTTTTACAGAGCTGCCAAGTAGTAAGAAATAGACAATAATTACGTGAAAATCACAAATACATGAATCAAATACAACAGAGAGCATTTTGATAGTTTGTGTTAAAATTAAAATGCACATTTGAAAAGATTGGCAACCAGTCTCTTGAAAAAGCGAAGTGATACTAAAGTGTCTGAAATAGATGACTGGCATGAGTTTCACCCCAGGTGAAGAGAGTGCAGAAATGAAGATTTGGCAGTATCTGTAATGGCAGAAAAAATAGAGAGAGAAAATGTTTACCACATACTGTTCTTGAGTACTGGCACTACTAGAATGAGCAGAAGACTTTTCCGTGCCTTGCACCAGGGAGGGGACAAGCGAAAGAGAGAATGTGTGTGTGTTGTACTTGTAGGGAGTAAGGGTGGGGGGAGTCATTAAAATGTGCTCACCTGGTTGCCTTGCAGTTTTGTATTGATTCCTCTGTGTGTGTGTGTGTGTGTGTGTGTGTGTAGCAGTTTATTGGGATTGCCTATCCTAAATGAGGGTGGGACTTGGACGAGGAAGGGGTGGGGCTGTGAGTGTATTCAGTTATGTTCACCATTTTACTATCTGTGGCTTGGTGATACCATCTTGCTATGTCTGTTTCAGTCAAGCACATTCTAATTTCTATCCATTTTGACTGGGTCCAATAAGGCTGTAACATGTGTGTAGTGTGATTATGATATGGTGTGTGTGAATGTGCATGAGTATGTGTTTAGGAATTTACATGTACTTCTTTGTTCCATTTGCCCCATCCATCCTTTGCCATCGATGCTTATGTGGCATGATGTAGTAATCTTGTGAGTCAAATGGGTATACCCTTACTACTAGTACTAAATACTACTGACACTAGGGTGGTTTGAGTCACCAATTACAGTTTCAAGGGTGTGAACATGCCTCCTCCTACCAGGAGTAGGTTCCCTTCTTGCAAGACTGTGGTGTCAGCTTTTCCTGCAGTTTTGATGATTATCACATGATATGAGACACAAAAACTTTCATAGTGTCTCCACCATTATGTTTCTTCGTCTGTCTCAGTGGCAGTAAAAACAAAAGAAGAACTTAGAAAGGAAATCAGAGAGCAAAGCTGTGAAATGATCAGAAACAGCTGGCAGGCATATCATGAACCTGCTGGAAATATGAATTCATAAATGTCATAAAGCTCATTCTGCTTTATTTCATTGTCGTTGATTGACATGGCATGGAATCAATGTCCCTGTTAGAGTTTATGCAAACCACTGAAAAAAAAAAGAAGTATGTGATCATAGGATCAGTAGTGTGATCAGAAAGCAAGGCAAAGGTGATGAATAGGATTAGGAAGAATTGTAAGAGTCTTAAATGCGTCTGCTTTGGCAGTCATGGTAAAGCGGTTACAACGAGTGTCACAGCCATGACAGTGTTGCTACCTCAAAGGAAAATTCTGCCATAAGCTAGGCCAGTGCCAGCCTATCGATGAGACTGCTGCTTTTCTTCGTCTGTCTCTCTCGATATACACACGCGCACACATACAGTGAGTGCACACACACACACGGAACAAACAAGCATGCACTCTCTCTCTCTCTCTCTCTCTCTCTCTCTCTCTCTCTCTCTCCCCCCCCCCCCCCCCCCCCCACACACACACACACACACACACACAAAACAAACACAAACACACACACACACACACACACACACACACACACACACACACACACACACACACACATACGCACACACATAAGCATGCACTCTCTCTCTCTCCTCTCTGTCTGTCACTCACTCGCTCTCTCTGTCTGTCTCTCTGTGTCACTGTCGCTAGTCTCTCTCTCTCTCTCTCTCTCCCCCCCCCCCCCCCGCCTAATTGATGCACTTGATTTTTAAAAGGTGTTCTACCCTATTGATAAAATGCTTCAGCTTTTGGAGGTGAAGCCCTCTGAACCCAGCCAGTGCATTGCCCCTAGACCCCTACAAAAAGAAAAGTTTTTATGCTTGGATTATACAGACTGCTTTTGAAAATGCTGACACATGGACAGGACAAGAGTTCCTCTTTAACTTTTCAAAATCTGTGACCATAGTTACATTGGTGAAACTGAGCGCAACCTGCGCAAGAGACTAAAGGAACACAAACGTGAGTCCTCTCCAGTGGGTGAACATCTGACCCACGCCCAACATCAATTTGAAAAAGACAATGTGCAAGTGCTCGACAGAGAAGCAAGATGGTTCCAGAGGGGAGTAAAGGTGGCAGTCCACATTGCCGCCAGGAACCCCACCCTTGACCGCGATCGGGGCCGGCACAACCTGCCATCGGTGTACTCCTCACTTGTTCAGTCACACTGTCGTGAGTTCACTCATGGCGGTGCGCACTGAATCCAGTTCTCAACCCAGCAGTTGCGCTGAAGAAGTCGGCCGGATTGCCGACAAAAGCTACACACACCGAGAGTAGCCTTCTTTAACTGAGTGACCTGTTTAGTCTGGTAGCCATTTTTCAGAATCTGTTTTTAAATGTGAAAGACAAACCACTTTCCGAGTGTCAGAAGATGGAATGAAGAAGAATAGGATCGATTAGTGTCAAACTCGAAGGTTTTAAAATTGCCAGACAAAAAAAAAATTTTTTTTTTAAATTATTTTCTTAAATGAGAACCATTGGATGTCAGTGGATGAAAACTTTAAAATACAGATTTAATCTTTATTTGAAAAATATTTGAACAGGAGATTTTGGTTGGAGCACAGAAGGAGGTTGTTCGCAGTGATTTGACCTACCATGGGTAAACAAACTGTCTTGTCTTTATAAATCTCTGCAGTCTATAAACCTCTGCATTTCCCAAATCAACCAGCTGCACAGGAAACAAACAGGAAGCAACTGCTGAACCAAAGCTTGTGAAAGTGCATCTGATATGTTTTTTGTTTTCTGGACGTCATTTTGATTTTTTCTTTCTTTTTTACTTTTGTTTTCTGGGTGTCATTTTGATTTTTTTCCTTTTTTTTAAATTGATGTGTTGAGATAATCGTAATCAGAGAAATGATTGATGATTCTGACAGATGCTTAGCCTCAATTTATCTGTCATACAAGTAATGCGTTTCTCTATCAATCTCCATCTTTTTACTGCAGTTTTTTTCAAGCTTGACCTGTTATGTGTGTGTGTGTCTGTCTCAGTGTCTGCCTGTCTGTCTGTCTGAATTGGGCGCCAGAGTGCCGGTCTCGTAATCTTGGTAATTCTGGGGTTGTGGGTTCAAATCTCCGCTGGGCCGTTTTGGTACAGGGGGATTTTTCCCTCTGAGTTAAAACATTGGTTCTGACTCAATTTCCCATACAGTCCTTCGAATAAGACTATAAACCGAGGTTCCCTGTGTGAATATTCTAACATCTTGCACACATGTAAAGTCCCATTACCAACTTCCAGAAAAGAAGGCCAGTTGGCCGTTGGTATGGATAACACGTTACACATAGCATGCACCCTGCGTGAGAAAAGGAAAGAATGAAGGAAGTAAAGAAATTGAGTGAACGATATTGACTGGATGACACGGGGAAATGCTACTAAATGAAGCGCCAGCTGGCAGCCGTTCAGTCGGCGCTATCCAGATAGGAAGCCCGTTGTGTAAACGAGTGTGGATTGTAGAGCACTTGTAGCTTGGTCTCTAGTTGAGGACGGGCGCTATAAAAGTGTTCATAATAATAATGTGGTCAGATTTTTTGGTTTACACATTTTGGAGTGGTTTTTAGCGATTATGTAGTCATGTACAGTTTGGTTGGTTGAAAACAAATCAAGATCTGGAGTGTTGATTTTATCAACTGGTGTGTAAGGTAATTATAAGAATCCTTTGTGCAGTCACTGCAACTCTCAACCGTTCGTTCAGAATTTGGCAGATGGATTATTAATGGGCCTCGTTCTTTGAGATTCATATTATGCATTGATCAAGGCTTTTGTTTTTGTTTTCTTGTCCACACAGTGTTGTGGAGATGTGAATTGTTTGAATCTTTACTACATGGTCAACCTTTTAAGCTATGACTTTGGTGAAAGAACATTCTGAAAGTGGTAGTTATTACCTTGGTAATTAAAGATAATTGAAAATAAATGTGTGTGCATGATACACCAATAAAATTGGTATGAAGGGATGAGCGAGCTGGTGTTGGGAGCATGTATGTTATTGCACTTATCCATGGGCGTGAAGCGGGAGATGGACAAAAATAAATACGTGAAATGTTTCTGTCTGCTGTTGGCCTCCCAGATCTCTTCTTTCAAAGGGAATTGAACGTGTTCTTCAGTGCGATTTCAACTATTCCTAAGCTTTGCCTCCATCCATCCCCTTTTTTTTTTGTTTTGTTTTTTGTTTATTTGCTAAGGGTTTTTTTTTTTTTTTTTTTTTTTTCACTTTCTTTAACTTTTCAAAGTTTTACTTGTGAACGCATGTCAATGAACCCTTGATGTAATGCCTTTTTCCATGTACGTTTTCTTTATCGTTTTAAAAGAAAAACAGAGATGTTTTTACCTTACAGGAAATACTGAGTGATGTCCTCACCTTCATGGTAGAATATTATGATCTAAACACAGTATACCTTCTTTCTGTGTGAATCGGATATTCGTATCTTTCCACTTCAGGAAATTGTGCACTTAGTTTAGCAGATCTATGGAACAGTGGTACACATTGTGCCAAATAAAGCAAATTATTTACCAGTATATTTGTAAGAGTGTGTCCTCTTAGTCATTGAGAAATCCAAATTGTGCGTTGATAAAGGACATCATGTTTACATTATGAAGCACAATGCTGATTTTGTGTTTTGGGGGGGTTTTTTTTTTTTTTTGTTTTGTTTTGTTTTTTGACTTGATGTTACGCATAGTAGTGACTGCCTGATTTGAATGACACATTATCCTTCTAAGCCCATGTAAGATATGGGTGAGGAATTTTTTTTTTTCAATTGTAGAACTTTATCATTGTTTTTGTCTTTTTTTTTTTTTCTTTCTCTTTTTGCAATTTATGAAAAAAAAAATCTTTTAAGTAAAAGTGTGGAAATACAGTTGATGGTAATTTGGTTTGTGAAAAGAAGAATGATTTCGGGAAAAAAATTGGGAGTACAAGTCGAGAGTCTTGTGTGAACCCTGCTATATTGTATAATCTCTCACTCATTCACATGCCAGCACTTTTTCAAATGCAGAGGGGCACAGAAGAACATGTCCTATTCTGGAGAGGTCATATTCTTGCTGAACAGTAAAGCCATACAGAAAAGCAGACATAACAGGCGCAAACCTTATTTATTTGCACGACCACATAACTTGCTTTCTGGGCATGTATGTGCATGCACTGCATTGCAATACACTTTTTTTTTTTTCTCTGTTCTCACTTGCTTTCAATATGCTTTCACCATTATGAAGCTGCAGCTTGCGTAATGTTGTGCATATGTTGTGAGAGTTTGGTTGTCAACCATTGCGTGCATGATTCTGGGTTTTGTTTGTGTGATTGTGACATGAGAGTGTGCTTTATTCACCATGAATAATAGACTTCCAAAGAACCATGGCAAGAAGTAATTGTTATTTCTTATGTTGTTATGACCAGAAACAATTTGACTAAAGACAGGACCATGTAAAGTATGGCTTTATACCCAAATTCCAGTAAAAATTGTCCAGTTGTACGGATGATGGATAGATTATGATATATTAGGATTTTTTTTTTTTTTTCAACTTTGAAATGAAGTTCAGAGTCTGGTATTTGTTTTAGAAGTGCAGTGAGTGTATGTTGCTTTACATTTTGGAATTTGTGGCATATAGCTGTGTGAAATGTTAACTGTGCCTGTTTGTTAATGCAGTCTTTCATAGTGATATACGATACTTTCTGTGTTCTGATGTGGCATTCTCCTGTGAGCAGAATTTACATGCAGTCAGTGAAGTGTGATGCTGCTCTGATGTATGATGTTAATGACAGACCTGTTTACCCACACAATTTCGCCATATTTTGTACACATTCGGTGAAATACGATGAATACAGCAAACCTTAGGGAGAAAAAAACAAAAAAGAAAAGAAAAAAAGAAAAAGTTTGTAAAAAGATGAAGTTCTTGAATACTAATTGCACTTGAGTAGAGTAACCACGTGCAGATTTTTTGACCAAAGAGCGACACCATTTGCTAACTTCTATACACAAAGTCATCTGATACTGGTCTGTTTCTTGGACAACATACTCTCAAACGCCATAAAAACCTGACGAGAGAGCATAAGTTAGCGTCAAAGTATGCAGATTATTCAGGTTTGAAAATAAGTTTGAATTTGAAAGAACCAATTTTTACCATGGTTAATTCAAACTCAGGTGTTTCTACTCAGAAGCATCTGCAGTGTGATAGCAGACCTAACCAAATGAATGCGTTCTCTCTCCTTTCCGCTTTGACAGACATTTGGAATTTTTTATGCATTTTTTTTTGTAGAAAATACACTCATTTTGTTCAAAAGTACACTAACTGTAGTTCAGGGTAAACAGGTCTGTAATGAGTACATTTTTGTCTTCCCACAGTTTTATTCTGATTTTTTTTTTTTTTATAGTGTTTTAAACATGGCTACATCAAAATGTTGTTATGCTCTGCATAGTTATGCGGGGATTGTCCTGAGTCGTGACAAGCTCCCAGCAATACACCATCAGTCTCCAAAATCCCTTGAAGTCCGAGTGTGGCTGCCCACCTGGCAGGGTAATCAAAAATGGTCACACATGTAATGTTCTCATCCTTAGCTAATGCATTTATACCATAGTCTTCAAGTACTTCGGCTGTTTGGATGATCCTTGGAGTCTTTTAGCCGGGGTACAACAACAACAACAACAACACTTGTTGGTCATGCTATTGGCCCTAATTACAAAGGGGGTTTAGAAGCATGCTTGCCCAAAAATCGGTGACAATTTCTGAAAATCTGATTTTTTTTTTTTTTATCTGTAAGAAAGTCGGTGAAATGGATCAGAATTCAATTCAAATATTTGTAAGCGTTTGGGGTATATCTCCAAACTGCTTAGTAGGCTTGCCTTGCACTTGCATGCTTTCATACAGCTGCTTTATTAATGATGCTACACCGGGCCTCTGTATACATACACTTTTAGTATGTTTTGTTCACCATTTTAATTGAAAAGAATGAACAACAGTCGACATTTTCAAAACATACATCTACTAATGGCCGTGGAGTGTAATCACAGTTAATGTGAAAGCTAGTTTTCTGTTTGTTTTTTTTTTTTTTTTTTTTTTTTTTTTATTACTTAATGTTCTTTTATGATTACAAAATGTCAGTTGAACAATTTCCATTGAAAGTTTGAAAAAAAAAATGACCGGCAGTCGCACATCATGCTGAAAGCCTGATGGAGAAAGCAGTCCCTGTGTATGTGTTGGCAGGTCTGTTAGTATTTAATTGTTAGTATTTAATTGCATTCCGACTGTATGAACATTTTGTTCTTTTAATTTTCCCATTTCTGTTCCTGATTCCCTTTGAGTACACATCTTTTGTTTGTGTGTGTTGTTGCTGTAGTTTTTCTTGTCACCCACTGGCTTTCTACCTATATAGTTTATTCATTTTTCTGTTTTACTGGGCTACCACTTTTTTTTTTTTTTAAGTCTAAAAATGAAAAACCTAGTTGACAAAATATGTTTCAGTGAGTAAGAGACAAAAGGATAATGGAATCAGTGAAGCGCTGACCATGTTTTTGATGTTTCCAACAGATGACAAGATCTAGTGTTCAAGATTGGGCAGTCACCATTGTGTGTGCTTGGTTGAAGGCAAAGTAATGTTACGCCGCCTAGACATCATGCTTCATCAGCAAGATAATGCAAAAGTGAAAGAGATCAACAGAAGCTGTGCAAACAAGTGGTCCTGGTTGCAGTGACTAGAAAATCGATGGTGTCCAGCATTAGTTTGCTCTGTTTTGAATGGATGCTTTAAAGTTTAGGAGGAGGGGGAGGGGTAGAAGGGAGAGGTCATGTTCCCCATAGAAATTCATGGATTTTTTTTCCCCAGTCGTTCTCTTGCAAGATGTATTGCATACCAAGATTTGTGTTAGTTGTCATGGGATACAAAGTAATGAAATTGTACACACTGAGGTTTCTGTCATGTCTGCCCACATGGCAGCTTTCTTTCTTCCCTGTACTTTTTTGACTATTCAGGCATCTTAATTTCATTTTTTTCCCTTGCTTTTGAAAACTGGGAATGAAAAATTAAGGGGGATGCCTGGTGGCCTGATTACAGCCTAATTTTACCAGCATCAAGGACATCAGTAGATAGGTGACCATGCTGTGATTAGATGTTTATATGGAAGCAGTTGTTCACTGTTGTTGTTTTCTCCAAGGCTGGATTACTCTTCCGTGTGTGGTGGCAGCCCAGAAAAGGCCTGAGTGGTCAGCTCGGTTATGATCATGATTGTAATGATGGAGAAAGCCTTTAGCTGTCAGTGGACTGAACTGCTAGGAGCAAAGAAGTTTCAAACATGTCCTTCTATGATAAAAGCGCTCTGATCTCAAATGAGAAATATTCCTACATCTAATACGGCGTGCACAGGTTTCTTGTGTATACTCAAAATGTTTCCATTACAGCAGGTCTTGTACCAGTCTTTCAGAGAAGCGTGCCAGAAGAAAAAATTATAGTGAGCTGGAATATCAGTTCTAAAGCGTTTATAGAACACAAGCTATCTGCATAGAAAGAGAAGTGCAAATGGAATATTGTTCATGTACATAAGATCGCAACAGATGAGATTTTTTTGATATGTGGTGCTGTCCCTGTTCTTTCGTTAACTGAACACAAACATGAGACAGGAGGACTGGAACTATCCGCAGTGGGTAGTGTGACTGTACCACTGAGAAATGCTTTCATATTTTGTCATTTGTAGTCATTATATGATTGTTTGAAAGAAGATCAAAGTACAAAAAATTATGAAATGCGTGTTTGCCGGTAGAGGATATAGAGGTGTAAAAACTAATGTAAATTTCGCTTTTTCATTAAAAACAAGCCAGGAAAGATGGACCTTTTCCACAGGGGGAAAAAGCTGCCTGACATCCACAGTGGCCAGGTAAGAGTGTAAAGGGGGAGCAGTTCATGCACAGCACATTTCCTGGGCTGTTTTGGGTAAGCTTCATTTTGAGTGGTCAGACAGATAATCTCTTGCTGTGCTATATTTTAGAGTGTTTAAACTAACACTAGTAACAGTTACTACAAAGTTTTAGTGGTTCACGGAAGTATTTCAACATTAACCTTTTGAAATTGTTAGAAAAATGACATACCCAGTTGCAACAGTACTCCTTATGATTGTTGGCAGTACATTTTAACAAATGTGTAAATGATATCGAGGTTGTTGTTAGGGACATTCATAGTACAGTTTCTCAAACAGGACCAGATACGACCTTGGCAGAATGAGTTTTTTTCCCCCATTATTTGGATCCTGCAGTCACCATACAACTTCCTTGTTGTTAGAAACCATGTAGGTTGACATCCCAGAAGAAGTGAGGAGGGGGCAGTGGGTGAGAAGAAAGAAGAAAGAAAAAAACTAAGCTAGACTAAGAAATAGTTATTCGTAGCAGTTGTGTTTGAATGTTCAAATTTGTAATTCAGGTATATCTTTTGAAATCTGATTTTCCCCTCCTGAAGTGGCCAAGGTCTCCGAAGTATGTAATCTGCATACTGCTGTGCATTAAATGGTGTTGAATAATGAACAACACTTGGTTGTAGATTTGTATGTTTTAATTTTAAGTATACATTTAAATATTTCTCATTTTCTTTTATTTTGTAAAGCATCCACCTGCATTCATGTAGTTGTACCTGTTTTCTTAAAATGGATTTTTGGTGTGGCACAGAAGAAAGTTTTTACAGTGTGTGCATTTTCAGTTAAAAGCAAGCAATAAAAGGGGATTCGGAAACGGAATGAGATTCTGTTTTTCATGCCTACGTCTACAGGTATGTCGTACTGCACACATCATCCGCTCTGCCTCCTTTTCCACCATTTTTTTTTTTTTTAATTTTAGAGTTTCACCAGAAATACTCCTGTCCTTGACATTCCCGTGTTTTGTCTCGAAGCATACTAAGTAAACTTAAGGTCAAGTTGAAAAAAAAAAAAAAAAAAAAGGAAAAAAAAAATACAGAGGTTCCATCATCAACTTTGCACTTACAGCTGTTTCAATAAGCAAACTAGTTCAGGGCAGTGATGAGAGGGAAATGGATGATTCACCTTGTGTACTGTATGTTTTTGTGTGTGTGTACGTACGTGCGTGTGTGTGTGTGTGTGAAAAAACTTGCTTACTTTTAAATGTAAGTGAGGTCAGGTAGAATGAAGTTGAATACTAATACTGCAAAAGTTTTGTTTAGATCTATAAACATTAGGCATAACGGAAGAAAAAAACACCAAACAAATGAAACAGTAGTAGTATAAAAACAGGTTATTGTAATATATGCTTTTTTTAAGTTGTGTGTTTCTGAACGAAAGTGAAATGGGCTTGTTTTCAAAATTATTTTCAAGTCAAAGAGATTCATTTAAAAAATGTTTGGAATCACAGAATGTACGCCAGCGTAGCAAGTCGTTGCATTTTAAAGTGATTCTATTGGTTGATAGAAATGGTGATTCCAGTTTGCAGTTGACGAACATGTTGAGAAATGAATATTTTGAAAATAAACTTTGAAAATGTACCGTGTGGACTGGTCTGTGGTCTGACTACTTTGAAATATGTATTTATGTTTGTCATTGCCATGTCCAGTTGCACAGCATCTATATGTGACATAGATAGCTGCTGCAGTCATGTGTGAATTCAAAAAGGCTGATGTTGGAAAACTTGACTGTACATGAGAAAGATGCTTGGAGAACACCACAGTGTTCAGTATTCAGAATGTTTTTTGGTATGTCTTCCGACACAACCCATTGTTGTTCTTTGACATCTTGATACCATCCAGAATCACTTGGTTACATACAGTTTGTTTAATGTGATCAGATTGTCAATAAACAAGCGAGACTTTGAAAGGATTTCGGTGAATGTCAAATGTGATTGGTTGTAATATTCCCTCCCTCTCTTACGCTGGTTTTCGTAATTGTAATTGTAAATAGGGGGGGGGGGGGGGGGGGGGGGGGGGGGGTGGGGGGGGGGGGGGGGGGGGGGGGGGGGGACGGCTAAATTTTTATCTATTATTTAACTTGAACACATCATTGTGGTGACGCTGCCCCATATTTTGACATTCAAAGATGTTAATCAAGTTATTTACATTGTTTCACATATGTTGAGTGCGGGAATGGTGGTATGAGGGCTGATTTAATGCATGAGTAGGAATGAACTTTCAAAGGGAAACTTGAAGAGGGGAAAAAAATGTATGTTGACAGGTGTGCCATCTCCCAAGGCTTGAACGGTACATTTCGTTAATCAGTAGGTCAGACATCTGCTAAGTCTCGTCCATGAGACTCCATCCATCCCTCTCTTAATTTCCTGGTATCTACTAGTGTATCTGTCAGGCTGTATTATCCCCACATACAATGGTTTCATGACTTGGCAGAATATTACCCTATACAAACTATTTGTATGTAGTGACGCCTCCTTGATGAAATTCCAACTTTAGAAGTCGAAAGGGCTAATATTTGTCACATGTAGTCCTGCCTTTTAATGTTTGAAAACGGGAGTAATAAGATAAACATCGGTTCTTAGGAGAGCATTTTGTGACCTTTACACTAGTGATAGCGTTAACTGGAAGTGAAAAAAATGGGATCAAGTGTCAGTCAGGTCTTCTTGTAAGTTGTATTCTCCAGTCTCCTGCACTGTTAGGATCTTCTGACACTCACTTGTAGGTCACCGGGAGCTTTTCTCAGTGCAGCTCATTAAACGGATCAGATTAGCTACCGTATTTAAAATGGTTTAGCAAGTTTTTGTAATAGAGTGCACGTTGCACTTTTGAAACAAGTTTGGAACTGAAATGCACCAATGACTGGCGTGCGTGCTGCAAGAATGTTCATGTTTCCAATAAAACCTTGTATAATTTCGGAAATGCTGCAGGCAAACGAGAAATGTGGACTGGTCAACACCAAAGGCATAGTTCCCAGCATGCAACTTTTCAGACCACACTTATATGAAAAGAGAGGGAGTTGTTCTGTTTAACGTCTGTTCACTAAAAGTGATATTAGACGGTGGAAAGGATGGGGGGAAAGGGAAGAGATGGGGAGAGTGGGAAGGAGTTGACTGCATGTAAGTTTGCTATGAACGTACGTGTGTTTGTTGGTACTTGCATGAGTGTGTACAAGTGTTTAAGATATAATTATTGCATAGAGAAAATGGGTAAAAATGTTACATAATTATCAAAGAATGAGGATCAACGCTATGGACATATGAAAATCAATGATAATCTACCAAATATAAAATAACAATAACACATTAATCCTTTAACATCGAATTAGCAAATGAGAAAGCAACAGCAACAGCCAACACATGTCAAATATGAAAGAAAGAGTGTGTGTGTGTGTGGTGGAGGTGAGGGAGGTGGGGCATGAAAATAATGCGAATTTGAGCGATTCTCTGTTAAAATTGTTTCCTCCCCTCCTGTGCCCTTCCCCCCGCTTCCAGTATTGCGCGACCACTTACAGATACTGAGATAAAGGGACTGATTTGTGGACATAATTAGTAGTGCTTTGTCGTCTGTCCGCTACACTTTTTCTGGTGCATGATTGGTCATCGTTCATCACCCTTAATTATCTTTTGTGAGGCGCGGTAAAGAAAATCTCAGTTGACGAAGGGCGTACAGATGGAGGTGACAGAAAATGAATAGTGCTTAAAGTAAAGTAAAAGGCAGTCTGGCCCAAATCCTAAAAATTGTGCGACTACTCATTGAACAAGGGTCACGGTGACCCAGATTGATATGCAAATTAACGCGACCTAAAAGTTAGCCTTGTGAACTAGAGCGAGGTTAAAGGTGACGAGATTTAGTAATTGTAATCTAGATCGACGTTGAAGATCAAGGTCACAGAAACTGTGTCTTAAATGACGCAGATCGAGGGTCAAAAAGACTTGAATGAAGTGACCAATCTTAGCGCTGGTGACTTGGGTCACATTTAAAGATCAAGTCATCTCAACTTGTTATTGTGACCTGAGGGTCAAGTAACTCAACTGGTCGATGATGACTGAGATCAAGGTATAATTGGTATGACAGAATATAAATCTTTGTGAAGGATGAGAAATAAAACTTCAATGAAGGATTTTATTACCACCGCTGTCACATTCCGTGAGTGTATTGTTCGGTTGGTTGTCTGTCGGCAAGATAACACGAAAACTACTGAAACCATTTTACCTAAAACATGGAGGAAAGATAAAACCCATTACATTTTGGTGAAGATCTGGTTCAACTGGTAGATGAGGATCCGTCCAGCATGATGATTACAAATATGATAACGTAGGCCTACCACTACTGACCCTGACCGCAGAACGAACCCATGAAATTTTAGGGCGTATCCGTGTCCAACGGCCGGCCCAGGATCCGTTCATGTTATAAGTAGGATCATTACACATTTTCCTATTAACTCGAACATTGTGAAGTTAATCTTATATATTCATTTCTATGTTCAAAGTGGTATGTGTTCGTGGAATAGTAAGATTCTCAAACGGCAAAAATGCTGGCTGTTCTTATTTTGCATGAACAACAAACGCTATCAGGGGCATACATGGGAAGTAAATCTCAGTCCGAATCAGGTACTGTTTTTCTCCTGATGGTGGAAATAATTTTGTTTCCTCTCATGAGCTGACTCGGAGTGAATCCACAACACGCTGAACCCTGGTCTCCTTATGCTTTTTCCAGTGTCCAAGTAGATATTGCTTCAGCAGCTTGCACACCTGCAGAGATATTTCACTACAAGGTGCATTCTCACGTTCCGGAAAACTATGCTAGAAATCTGCCCTTTTCTATTTTCCTTAATGTCGTCTGCGTTTTTCCTGTATTCGTGGCTCGTTCACGTACGTTCTTTGTATTAGTATTGTTATTATTGTATAATTTAACTGGATGATTTTATGAGTGCCAGCTTCACCATTGCAATCTAGCGAGTAGACAGGATGCATGTGGGTCATTCCGCAGTGTAAGATTTTGCCAGGTGATCTGCTCATGTCATTGTCACCATCAACCGTTGGACGGTTTGTGTACGTGGTAAAGAGGAGGGAAGTGGTAAACGTTCCACGCCCACAACACAGCTTAGCGTGATAAACATTAAGATTGTCAATAACTACATTTCTATGATATGATTTGTATATTTCGTTGATTAACTTTTCTAGTTACGTTATTATTCTGACAGAGAGCTTCGCGACTTCTTGTGTATTTTGATATAGTAACAGCCCTGACAGCTGGACTTGAATGCTGAGGTAAAGGAGAGAGGAGAATACTGCTTCACACCACGGACACGGGACTGTATGACAGGACAGACCGTGTTGTCTGCAATACTAATCGTGTGCATCACATGAAAATGTAATACGTGATCGGGTTCGACCCGGTGATGTCAAACGGGGTCACTCGGTCCTGGGTGTAAATAATGAACAAGTCGCCGAGCAAAAGGTCAGTAATTCGATTCAAGCCTCTGAAGAGACGTTACCTCTTTTTTTTTTTTTTTTTCTTTTTTTTTTTTTTGTTTGTTTGTTTGTTTTTTTTTATTACTTATGGAACAAGAGTGGTGAACCTCAACGGTTAAAAAGAGGACAAGGGGGTAGCTACCAGAAAGCCATGTGCTATTGTGTGCGATGCGGCAGTTACGAAGTTGTCAAAGAGAGAGACCTGATCTGACTCTCTGGCAACCAGTCAAAAGGTCATCACAGAACTGCAAATTGTACTGAGGTTGATGACATGCCAAATGACAAACAAATCGAAGATGACTTTCCGTGAGATCGGAAAGAAGTTAGGACAGCACAGTCTTTGCTGTCAGTCTAGGCTTGTTTTGCGAAGACATGTTAAGATCACGTAATCATTTAAAAAAAAAAAAAAGGGGGACCTGTCCCTATGGCTTCAGTGGATTATGACAGAGACCCCCTGATTAAACCAGTCAGATTTGGGTGTGGGAATTGCTCCAGCCCACAAGATTTCTGTGACATTTTTAGCCTGGGTTTACATTAAAAACAAAACAAAACAAAACCAAAAAAAAAAAAAAAAAAAAACGTATATGTAATAGAGTCGGTGCAAAAAAAACACCACCAACCTGATCAATACTTACACCTATGGAGGTGATCATGTCGTCAAACTAGTCACAGAAAATACGAGCCAGCTGATCAGGGAAATAAGGGGTAGGAAACACTGTGTAAGTCTACTCGTTTCCCAGCTGTGAAGTTCCCCGCAAGCAACAGACGTAGCTTCTTTATAAACAGTTAAAACTAGTATTTACTCCAGTTACCTTTTTGTGATGGTCAACCTTATAGAATGTATGTCATCTGCCTCAAGAGCAGTAAACCTGGACGACAATAAGTCTTTTCATCCCTCCCCTCCTCACCCCCATCCCCCACTTCGCTGAGGAGCTCGTTGCTGAGCTGTACCAAGACGACCCGACTGCGGTGGATTTCCCCTGCCTAGGTCCTTGAGTGTGAACATGAAGGACAGTCTCCAGCTTGGCGCTGAATTCACTGAGATTGGGGAGCTGAAAGTCGCACTGAAGAGCTGTCGTATGCTGCCGGTCCACACATCGAAGTGAAGATCAAAAAAACCCGGAATGAAAATCTTCATGAAGAGCACAATGAGGTATTCGGAGAGGAGATACGGTATCAGACTTTTTTTCCTGTTGGTTGGGGATAGTATTATATTGAACAAGTTAGTATTTGGGGGAAAACAACTGCAGGCTAACAAAACTCCCTTATTACAACAACTTGGCAAAGGGGCGAGAGAGAGGGGAGCATGAAAGGGGATGGAGAAAGAGAACGGGAGTGAAAAAAAAAAAAATAATGGTGACAGATTATAGAATCCTTCACAAACAGTATGGAAATAATCGAGGTCCGTCTTTAAAACAGAACCGTTCATATCGCCTGATCAGAGGCCTTTGGTCCGCTGATTCAAACTCATCAGTGATACAAGGCTGATTGTGTCGGTGCTCCCTTCGCATCAGATGGAGATACACCACAGTCTGTAAGTCTGTTGCATTGTCACAATCCAAGCGTTAAAAAAATGGAATCCAACGGTACCCCAAAGCCACCAGTGAAGGATAAGAATGAAATACGTGAAAAAAGCATTGAACTTAAATAAGTTGCTGAAAAACTGAAACCGTTATGCAAAGACTATCAAATGCAGGAGAAATCTTTGAGTCTGTGCTTGAGGATCCATTCAAAGATACAGGGGAGTTGAAAAGATGGCAACATTCGGACCGGTCATATCTAATGTTTATTAACCCAAGTACTTACTGTCAGTCACGTAAGTGCTGACAGCAGCTAAAAAGCCTTTCATACACTGATAGACTCATCGGTGAGACATTGGTGATTGTTCTATGCTCTCTTGCCATCAAATGGAAATATACCACAGTCTATATTCTGTGATATTCTCTCGCACGCACGTATTTGTTTGTGTGTGTGTTTGTGTGTGTGTATGTGTGTGTGTGTGTGTGTGTGTGTGTGTACATACACATATGTATATTGACAATTAAGTATAGATAAAGATATAGATATACAGCCCACATTGTCGAAGTGTAGAGAAAAAAAGAAGAGAAACGTACAGAGATGAACAACACTAAAGTAAAGGTAGAAACAATATATCCACGGAGAAGAAAAGACCCATGCTAGGAACCATTGGTTTTCTAAAGGCAAAGAAGATGTGAACGTAATGAAATTATAATCAATTCTTTGCGTTCGAAGAACGTCTGATTCAACATCTGGCCCTTCTCTCCTCTCTGGGGATTTTTTGTTTTGTGTTGTTCATCCCTGTGCTTCACGGTATCATTTGTGAATGAAAGTGTGTGTGTGTGTGTGTGTGTGTGTGTGTGTGTCCCTTTTTTTGCACTTGGTATAAAACAAGCCATTAGGTCATACTTTGGTAGTTATCGTCAATGTCGAACCGGGAGAAATATCAGCTCCATTCAGATACAGCATTAGATACTCTCATTACGACAGAAATATTCATTTTGTTTGAAAAGGTGTTAAACACGAACATCTGTGTGTGTGTGTGTGTGTGTGTGTGTGTGTGTGTGTGTGTGTAATCAGTGTGAGTTTAAGCCAATGAAATGATGATCAAACATCAGTCAGTCTTTGGCAATCTGCAGCTGCCATGCTTCCAGACCTGGTCTATGCTCATGCAGGAGGGCTGAACTTAGTCTGTCCAGGTCTCGGCTGATGCCGATACAAAGATCTGAAGTCAGTCTAGGTTCCATCCAAACCCTGACACACTCAAATCCCTGAACAGGCAGACCTGTTACTGGCGTGGATTAACACGTGGATTTGTACTATATACATGTAATAGAGAAACGTGTGAGTGCTTGCATGTTTTGAGCGAACAAGCAAAAACTCAGACAAACAAGTTAACCCGTGGGTACAGTGGATAACCCATAATTATCGCTGGCAAAATTTCCAGCTCACGAACATATATTCCTTGCAGGCAGGCAAACTTGTGAACCCATTGCTATCATGAATAAACTGGGGAAACCAGAAGCCATTATGGGGTAATGAACTCAGCTCAGGGCGATTGATGTTGCAGCCGGAGGCAAACTGTCCAATCCATGACTAACGCCGAGAAATCATTGAAGCCATGGTTACTTTACATGCTAATGAAGAAGCTGAATTCGACAAAAAGAAATAAAAGTTGAGCATTTATTATGGAAGAATGAAATAGTTATATCTACTGTGAAAATAAAAGTGAATCATTAGAATGAAAACATTCGGGATTTTCAAAACATACACAACATAAGCATACAATTTGTGTGCTACTTTAAAAACAAAATGCAGACTTAATGGCAGAATGAAATTCGCAAACTGGAAAAGAAAATTCCATGGAGTACGGGAAAGATATACATGAATATAAAATGAATGTTTGATACGAGATGTCTGCAAAATCCTTCAGTAATTCGTGACCACATTACATTGGTAATGATTATGACAACACTGATTGATGATGAAGATTTTTGTTTTATCATTGCCATGATCTCTCTCTCTCTCTCTCTCTCTCTCTCTCTCTCTCTCTCTCTCTCTCTCTCTCTCTCTCTCTCTCTCTCTCATAACAAAATGCAACATTTGTTGCTGAATGCATTATTTTTTCAGCATAATCCATTTGTTCTCCATCCCGTCACTACTTTATGAAGACGACAAAAAAAAAAACAACAAAAAACAAAAAAAAAAAAAACAAGCAAGGGAGCGACGTAGAAGTCTTTGTGTCGATGACATCAATCCAGATACAAAGAAACAAGTCATAACTGCTCTGTCCTTGTCGATCATTTCCCCAGGGCTTTCAGTAAGGAGCATCTCTTTCTTGCGTCTTATGCTGTGACAAGGACCCAAAGATGTTTCCACGTGTGGCGGAAGTCTCCGTGACGTCATGGCGTGTGGCAATGTTGCCATCCGCATGGCGAAACACCCGTGAGGAACAATTACAAAACAAGTTCTGGACATGCTTTCTAAAGCGGGTACCCTGCCAGTAGAAAAACAACAAAGTTGACTGCCGCATTGATGTTGACAAGAAAGGAATTGACGTAGTAGGTCACCATCATCAAATGCCCGTACTTCCCCCCCAATATAAAATCCGGGTAGAAAGAAGCGTACAAGGGCGGTGCAGGAAGAGAGGCACAGTGCAGACGACATAGACAGAAGACACCATGACAAGCATCCTGGTGATGGCGGCTTCCTGGCCACTCCCACCACCCTGACCATGACTGCCAGCATCACGACCATCAGCGGGGCGGCCACGGCCGCCGTGAGAGCCGGGTGTCGTAGTGTCCGTGCAGGAGGAGAACGTCACCTGACGCAGCCAGTCCTCTCTCCGACGTAAAGTGACGGCGGTGATGGCGGTGCTGATGATGACGGTGCTGAGGAAGAGGATGGGCAAGCCAGACCTGTAACAAAGCTATCCACGACCAGAGAGATACGGGACGGACAATGTGTAATGCAGCCGACAGCAGTCAGCTTAATGTTGTGTATGAGTCAGTTGTTGTTCGATAAGTTGTGTCGTACAAGGCATAAGAAAGCAACAGGCAACGATTCCTCAGCTGCGATGAAGGCAATACTCGAAGATGGAGACTCTTCCGGAATCCTGTCACGACGATTCCCAGTCCATATTCCATAGACGACTTTGGCCATGTCTCGGTGCGGAACAGTCTAGCCACTTCGTCCCCTTCGTTGTAAACCACTGCACTGCGGGAGCTCCCCGCTTTCTGAGGAATTGGGCCCCCCCCCCCCCCCCTGTGGGACGTAAGAGACATCATATCGCCAGAACGAGAGCCAGGAAAGACACAAGTTGACCCGGTCTTTCAGCCCCGTCGACTGAAGAACACCTCTGAAGACTAGTGGGTGACTGAAGTTGGTAGGAATCCCTGCAATGCAGACAACCATGGAAGCTACCACTGAAGAGCCTTGAAGAGCTGAGACCTAGTCTCGTCTCCGTAAGCATAAGGACGCACCTAGGGGGTGGGGGCTGGTGGTCGATCTAGGACCCAGTCGTTCAATGACAACGTTAGGATGGGCAGTTGGGAGACGTACACAACATCTCTGATTAAAAGTGTGATGTATCTCGCTGAATAGGAAAACAGTTTGTGTCTCATCAAGAGACATGGGGTCAATTTAACTGCCTACGAGATGCTAGAGATCAGGGTGTGTTTGAGTTGTAGTAATCATGACTGGCACCCAAGGCGAGGGGACTCCACAGGTGGTGCTGGGGAGTGTACGATGGCGCAACGTATTCCCTATGGAACACACCACACACTTTTCTCCTACACTACACACACACCCACACACAAGTGATATCTTTCTGCTGCATTGTTGGTCAGTTAACGATCAGAGCTACAACGATGGAAACATAGCAAAATAGTCAAAGATAGAAGTGAGCTTGACAGGCCTCTCGTCGGAACTCGATTTCCTCTTTTTTTAAAGCTGCAGAATGCTGAAAACCAAACGGTTAAAATTTGCTAACGGCGCGGCATCGCGTTTACTTATCCTGTGGCGCGATCATCCAACCGTCACGTCCTTACGTTCTGAGACAGACTGGGCGTGTGGCGACCGTCAGGGGTATTTATTGTCTTGAGAAACCAGAAAAGGAAACAGTTGCAAAGAAGGGATAAATTTGTTGCCAGAAAATTGAGACAAGAGGAAACCACAAGACGATTAACATACGTTCAGTGTGTCATACCACTTCTGGTTGTACAAACGAATATGAGCAGGGGGAAATGGAAATCAGTGCGAAACAAACAAGCAGCGGTTCTAATAGGCCACGTATGGTTATAGGAGACAATTTAGTTACGACACGCGGGCCCACAATGACAGAAAAACAAAGCCCAGTTCAAAACCATTCGGACGTAAAACACAGAAACACATAAAGACTGAGAGTATAATAGAAGCGAAACAAGTACACAAACGTTCTTGTAATGTAAAACGTACGCCACAATCAGATAATGATAAACAAGGAAGATAACTTTTCTTTTCCCTGTATAAAAATGACCACACATATCTTCCTAAACAACGTGGTTGCTTGCTGCACAGCATAAAATTATCCGAGCACATTATACAGGGGGCGACAAGGGGATGCTACAAGGCAAGCAAAAGAAGGAAAGTACGGAAGTAACAGCCTTGCCCTCATAATGCCCAAGGCTCTGAGTGCACACCACACCAAGGCTGCAACAACAGCCAAATACTAGTACACGACAGACAAACGTGAGGATGTTTTCCAACGGCCTGTCAGACTTGCACGCAGAAAAATGACAGAACGGTTGTTTACTTTGTAACTCGGGTTTTGGGTTGACTATTGAAGGGCAGGTGGGGAGTGTAAAAGCTGTTAGTCAAGTCATTTTAGGCGCCATCGGTGTCGGTAAATAAGCTTCAGGTGGTTTCTTCGACGTGGGGAGGTTTGGTCTTTGGGGGGCAAGGAATGTTCAAAAATAACGTTCAGAATGGTCAGTGGAATGTGTTCACCACTTTCGCCACCATGAAGATATGCATCGGCGACCGTGGCCTTGAAATCAAGACTGTAGGGCCCTCGAGCTTGTACCAATTTCCCGCTGTTGTTGTCGTACTATTTCCTGCGCGTTTCTGATCTAACCACTTTTCTGGCTGCTCTCCCATGCGTCGCGTTGATTATTTGGTATATGGACCCCTTTTGTACCGGGTTTGTTTGAGCTGATAGTGAGTGCGCCGAAATCGTCGTTTGTTACAGTTCTTGGCAAGAACTGTAAGATGGGAAAAGCTTCGCCAGACTTGGCAAAAGTTATGTGGTACGTTATGCAAATTTTTGACCAAACGTCAGCTGGGGAACCGTGAAAGTATGCACTGGTGAGGTAATTATAAAATTTCATTTGGGGATGTGTGGTTGGGTTCATGACCCGGCCTGGGTACCGCAAAAAAAGAAAAGGAAAAGAAAAGAAAGAAAAGCGTTCTTGTGCTGCGGTGGGCGTACGCCGGCTGGCATCATGTTGTCTTTTCATTTGAGTGGAGCGCCATCTGTTGATTTCCGTCAGTGTAGGTCCCATCACCCCGTGGGCCAGAGGCTGATTTAGTCCCGAAATTGGATTTTCAGGAGTTTAGAGGGGCTGGTCTGACATAGTCCCAATAAATAGGTGAAAGTGCCACCCTGGTTGATGATCCCGAGTTTTTCCGTTTTAAGTTAAGAAACTGGAGGAAACAATTGAATGGAATTCAGTGTATAGTTGAGGGGTTTAATTATGAAATGCAGCGTCCTGTAAAGAAATCCGGTTTGTACTGGTAGCTCCTGCGGGACATGTGGCTGTTCTTGACTGTTTTCATGGCAAAAAAAAAGGAGAGGGGGTGAAAAAAAGTAGTTTGATCTCGTTAATCGTATTGTGAATTCAATTTGAAAGGATGTGTTTATTGAAAGTCAAAGGGTCGCGGAGTTTGTTACAGAGAAAGAAAAAGACAATCTTTTATAATGATGGGGGTGGACTTCATAATAGGTTATTGACATGTGCATGTGTCACCATAAAGCTGTTTTCTCTCACCATGTCTGTTTCCCCGTCACCTTCTGTATTTAGGTGTGGGTAAGCTTGTTTCTATTGTTGGACACTAGAAATTATAGTCAAACATTATACCTGTTCATAACACAAAACGTAATTTGAGTGGAAAATATAAATAATTAATTCATTGGACAATGTTACGAATTTGTTTTGGCCTAGCTTGAATCTTTTGCCAGCACCATCTGCGGGGCATCTTCCCTGGTTTTGTGGTCGGCTTGGTAGCGGGTTTGGTTTGTGAAAAAGAGTGCAAGTAATTGTTTAATTAATTTTGCTTTGAGACTGGATAGAATAGTAGAAAATGTAATTGTGTGTCGAACTCACTGATGGTTCATCTGTCGTCAGTCAGAAATTACCTTCTTCTGCCGGTTTTCAGATAACTTGAACCGGTAATCCTCTGCCGGGGTTTTCAAGGATAAACTGGAAGTACGACCAGTGAGATGGAATGTAGAAATTGAATCGGGGTACGTGGGGGGCGCAAAGGGGAGGGAAAAAACGGAAAAAAAAAAAAAAAAAAAAAAAAAAAAATCAAATACCTAAGTCCGAGGCAAGGTTGTGTGAAAATGATGGTATGGGCGTAAATACTATGGGCCCTCCAGCGAGGGGGGGCAGTGCTCAGGCAGGGAGAGGAAGGGTGTGAAGAGAAAAACAACGTGTGAGCAAGATGGTGAAGACGACCAGGGGCAGGGGTAACAGTGGTGATGTGCTGATGAACATGATGACTACTGTTAAATACATAAAAAGGATCAGAGATAGATATTCGTAGGTGACGTCGAATGGCAAAGAGGTCAACTGAAGAGGGCAGGGGGTGCCACTGATTGCCATACGCCCTTCACTGTGGGTGACGGTCAGCGGCGGGGCAGTGGGGAGACCATTGGGACACTTGACAAAACTTCAGGCGTGACTGGGAAAAAATGTTAGAGGTGATCTGAGGAGAGGAGGTGGCTGCACTGAAGTACGTTACTGGAGTGTGACAAAGTGGACTTGCGTGCATGTGGAGCCTATTGGCATGCAACAATAGGCTTAGTTGTCCTGGGTCTGGGTTAAGTGGTGGTTAGTGTTGGACATGATTGGTGTAAATAAAGATGGGGGTTATTTATAAAAAAAGTACATCCATAACAAAACGGAAAATAGTTTCTCGTTTGTCCTTTTCTATTCTTCTTGCTTTTTCGTTTATCTTCATTTTTAAAAAATATATTTTTAAGAGTGGTAGGGAAGAAAAAAAAAAAAAAAAGTGATCGATCGTCGGTTATTTCAAAAACGGAAGGATAGTGATTAGAGTATACGTAATGACATGGAGAAGTAAGGGAAGTCGAGTAAAGACTTTAGAGTCCATACGTACTCAAGGCCATGACTTTGTCCGTTAGCGGTGTAAATCGAGTTAGGGAGCGCGTTTCCGGGAAACATTCTGTGGTGGGTCGGAGGCACGAACTTATATCAAGCGGAACATTGTTTTTCCGTTTGAGTGGCGGGGAAAATCAGTCTGCCCCGGTCGACGGGTGGGGTGAAAAAAGCGGGAGGATGTGACATTGAATTACTGTAAGAGATAGTGGGGGACAGGCTGAGAGTGGTCAGCTGGGCTATGAAACTTAAATCTGTAAAGCTTGAGCTGGGAAGGGACATTCTGAAAATGCCGAGAGCAGCATGCAGCTGCCACAGCGGCGGGATTGGCAGAACTGTCACACTTGGGGTTAATAGACCATGAACACAAAAAACAATGAAGACGACTGAAATGATTCAGTTTTCAACTGACACTTGTTCTCTTTCGGTTAAAACGCGTTATCGAGGTTTTTCATTAAAAGCTAAAGAAACGAAGAACAATGAAACAAAAAGCATACTGGTATAATTGTTTTAAATTAGTAGGTTTAGGAACTTTGCTGTGTCGAGGTGCTAATGTCTATGTTTGTGCTTCTTATAATGCCAGTGTTGCAAAGAGCAGACATTTTTTTTTCGATCCATCAAATCGTTATTCCAGAACTGATAGTCGTAGAGTTACACAGACAGGCACCGTCCTCTGTCATCCTCAGCAGGACTGACGTCACCATGTCTGCGGTGGAAACCATGGCAAGACGTGGTAATGACGAAATATTTGGCCACGCCCCAGCCATGTGTCTGGGTGTACACGGGGGTTCTTTCTGTGCTGTGTCCCCCTGGACACGGACGCGACACTGGTTACAGCACAGTTACAATCTGTACCTGCCCTTCTCTGTGCATATGAACATGAAGAAGGATCAGGCACACAAGGCAGATGCACTGTGTGTTTTGACACTGGAGATGGTGACGAAGTGGCCGTCACTATGCCATCCTCATCCCCTTGTTACACACCCTGCCCCTTCCCCTCCTGCCCATCGTTCTCTCTCTCTCTCTCTCTCTCTCTCTCTCTCTCTCTCTCTCTCTCTCTCTCTCTCTCTCTCTCTCTCTCTCTCTCTCTCCGCTCAGAGACTTTATCAGTTATCTAAATCATCTTTTGACTTATGTGTATGACTGAAAAAATACTTACATATACACATATACACAGGTTTTGAATTCCATGCGCTTAAAGATTTCAAAGCGTTCACTTCTCCAGCCAAAAAGTTGACAAAACAAGGAAGACGTAGTGGGGGAGTTGTTGTTCTCGTCAAACATTGTCTTGCTAAGTATGTTAAACAGATTAACGTCAGGTACTCTAATTTCATGGTTCTCGAAATTTCGAAAGACTTATTTAAACTAGATAAATGTATTATATGTCTGTTCGTTTATATTCCACCTCGTGACTCCCCTGTGTATGATCAATCCTGTGATGGAATCGGAATAGACATCATTGAGCACTGTGTAGGTGATTTATTCAGTACCAGAAATGATTTTTATATCCTCATGGCTGGTGACTTTAATGCCCGTACAGGCCAGGAAAATGGCAAGAATGTGACAAACTATTTACGTCATAGTGATGAAGAAGACAGTATCTATACACAATCATCCCAAGACGTAGTGTTCAATGGATTTGGGAATCATTTATTATTATTATGTGATGTCCTGAAGTGTTCTATTCTAAACGGACTGAAAGAATATGGATTCGACGACTGTGTGACTTATATTTCCAAAAGCCGGTTCAAGTACAGTGGACTATTTCATTCTGTCAAATGAATTGATTCGTGAAGATTTTTTGTCTGACTTTACTGTTGATACCAATTTGTATCGAATCAGACCATTTACCGGTAACCCTAACGCTCAAATGTAGCTCTTGCAAAACTGATAACAGTATGATGAGACGTAAACCACAGTGGATGGATAAGATGATATGGGATGACGAAAGGTTAGTGTATTTTCAGATTCATTACAAACTCCTCAGTCTCAAGATAAAATGAAAAGAGCACACAAGCGTTAATACACTTAGACATAAACATGACATTACATGAATTCGTTGACTGCATACTAAAATCTAGTCAATGTATGATAAAGAAAGTTAAAATTGATAACAACAAAGGGAGGCTCGCTGGTTTTGATAAAGAATGTTATAATAATAAGAGAAAGGCGAAAGCAAAAATACGTCGATTTAAAAGAACTAAATCAATACCAGATCAACAAAGTGCTGTTAGAGCCAGAAGCGATTACCACAAAATATTAAGAGAAAAACGGGTAAGTTTTTAAATCCCTTACAACAAAATACTTGACAGACAACTTAACAAATGCTAAAGACTTCTGGAGAAAAGTTCACGTAAAATTTGGTCTCGGTAAGAAAAGGCAGTCAAGTAACAAAATCACAAAGAATGAATGGGTTGGATATTTTAAGAAGGTGTTTAATGCTGAGAATATAGAGGAGAGAGGAAGAATTTCCAGCTGACACCCTTCCTTCCGTCGATGAACTTGACCATCCCATCACTCGAGGAGAAGTCCTAACAGCAATAAAGGGCCTTAAGAAAGGGAAAGCATGTGGTTTTTGACAACATACATGCAGAAATGCTGAAACCAGCAGACGCATCAGTAATAAATTTTCTAACAGAATATTTCAATGAAATTTTTTTTAAGGGATTGTACCCACAAACGTGGGCAAATGCTATTGTCGTTCCAATTCATAAAAAAGGCGATATGGAACGAACGGACAGTTATAGAGGTGTATCACTGCTTAGTATTGTTGGTAAATGTTATACTGCTATTTTTAAATAAACGATTGTATGAATAGCTGGAAGATAATAGTAAGATATCCGAGAATCAAGCTGTTTTCAGACTTGGGTATTCCAACAGATCACATTTTTACACTGTATGCAACCATTCAAAAATGCTTGTCTAAAAAGGGGGAAAACTTTATGTGGCGTTTGTTGACCTATCAAAAGCATTTGACTCTGTCAAACAAAGTATCATGTTGAAAGCTCTATACAAAGTGGGGATATCTTCTGTATTTCTGAATGCTATCCAGGCAATTTACAAAGAGGTGATGTCATGTGTAAAAGTTGGTAGTGAACTCACAGATCTTTTTCGGTGTCCACAGGTCTGCGTCAGGGTTGTGTCTTAAGTCCTACCTTATTTTCTATAATAATAAATGAATTGTCTACTTGTTTAGAAACTCATGGAAAACATGGTATCCAGCTTTTACCAGATCTAGCCGAGTTATTTATTCTCCTCTTTGCAGACGGCTTAGCCCTATTGTCATGTTCTCCACATGGTCTCCAAACGCAGCTTGATTGTGTCCTGAAAAACGTGTGATGATCTGAGTCTTAAGGTAAATAGAGACAAGACCAAGATTATGGTGTTTAGAAAAGGAGGGTATCTGAGCAGGTATGAGAAGTGGTGTATGAACGGTGTTCCTTTGGAAGTCGTAAACAGATATGTTTATTTAGGTTTTCACTTTCACTACGTCTATGAGTTCCTATGAAAGCGCCAGACGATTAGCTACAAAAAAAAAAAAAAAACAAAAAAAAAAAAAGGAAAAAAGCGCTGTTTGACGTATTTAGAATATATAACCAGCTAAATAATATGTCCAGGAAAACCTTTTTTCAAACTTTTTGATGTCAAAATCCTACCAATACTTCTATATTCTTCTGAAGTTTGGGGCATTATAACGGAAAACAATCCTGTGGAGAATATACATTTATTCGCTTGCAAAATTTCTGAATGTGTCTAGTCGTACTCCAAACAAAAATGATCTATGGCGATCTTGGAAGATATCCGTTGCAAATCAACTGCTGTGTACGTGCTGTTAAATACTGGTTTTCGTTTATTGAAAATGGAAGAGGCACGCCTGCCAAAACAAGCATATCAGATGTGATGAATTTAGACAATGCAGGTAAACAAACTGGGTGTCCAAACTGAGATGCATCCTACAAAAGCAAGGATTCAGCTTTGTCTGGTTAGCCCAAGGTGTAGGTAATGAAACATGCTTCTTGTCATTGTTCAAACAAAGACTTAAAGACACATTCTGTCAAGAATGGACGTCAAACATAAATGAAAGTGACAGATTCAATCTATATTCACTCTTCAAGTCTTCAATTATTCCTGAAGCATACATAGATTGTGTGCAACAAAAATGCTTTAGAGACACCCTCATCAGAGTCCGTTTTGGAATAAGTGAGCTTAGAATTCATAAAAACCGTTATGTTTCTGGGGATATAAACGTTGACAATAGTTTGCCCTTTTTGTCCAGAATCAGAAGAAACGGAATCACATATGTGTTCTAATTGTGAAGCATATGCAGCATTAAGGCCAAATATCATGAAAAACGTCCCCACATTTTTTCAAAGAGCCAAATTTGTAAGCATGATGGCTAGTCAAGATGGTCCGACAATAAGAAAAGTTGCATGGTTTTTCTTTTTAAAGCATTTAGATTACGAGAGCGCAAACTCACTGTTGTAACTATTTGAGATAGTGTAATTTGACACATCCTTCTGTTAATTTGTACGAAAGTCTGTATACGTACACTTTTCCCCCCGCATTGATTGATGTTTCTGTACTCCATGAAAATGGGCAGAGGCCTAAATTCATTAAACTATTTCATTTCATTTTATTTTCTCTCTCTCTCTCTCTCTTGTCGTTTCTTACTTCGGCATGGAAGCCAGATTCCCTCCAGCCGCTCGTTAGGCTGGCGCAAAATTATCGGCCTCACATAGTCCAATAGTTTATCTTCCTTCGCCTGTCTGGATGTCCACTGATTCCTTTGGTATCCTCCACTTTCTTTAACTACTGTATTATCATATCTGTATGCCTTCGACCTTTACTTCATTTCTGCTAATCTCAATTCCTGCTCAGTGTGTGTGTTGTGTGTGTGTGGGTGTGTGGTGTGTGTGTGTGTGTGTGTGGTGTGTGTGTGTGTGTGTGTGTGTGTCTTGTGTGTGTGTGTGTGTGTGTGCAGTTATTTTCCCCATCTTGATGATTCCCTTACTAACTCATGAATTTTCTATTTTCTGCGTGCGTCCTCAACATGAGCGGGACTGATCTCACAACAACTTTCCGTCCCGTATACTCGAGCATGATTTGTAGCCTTGCTTTTCCCACTCTGTATCCAGGGGAATTGACTTGATGGTTGTAACGTGCAAAGTCAATGGGACAACGTGGGACACTGTGGCATTTGCTTGTGTATTTGCTGAGTTTGATCCCCGTTGGTTCCACCGTGCTAGCTCTGATATCAACTGTAGGCATCAGATTTTGTATTAGTCGGGGGCACGGGAGGGGGTGGGGGGGGGGGGGGGGGGGGGGGGGGGGGGGGGGGGGGGGGGGGGGGGGGGGGGGGGGGGGGGGGGGGGGGGGGGGGCAAATGTACTTACTTAACTTTCTCTTGTCCTACGCTAGGTTTCATTTGTCTTCGTTGTGCTTTTCAAGGACGCATCATACCACATTCCAAGCTCGTGACTGGTTCCTCAGTCACTGTTCGATTGGCATTTTTTTTTTTTTTCGTTTGCAGTTACGGTAACTGTTTCAGCTACCTTTCTTTCCTGTTAGGAGAGACACTGTGATTTCTTTGGTTTGATACCTATCGTAAACTAATAGACTAACTCGCCTAACCGCATCGGTTTTTTTTATGTATTTCATCTGCCTTGTTTGGAAAGGACTGTTGTACCATCCATAAAGGCTTTTAAAGGGAGCATTTGCGATCTATTTCCAAGGTCTACTGAACCTGCACAACGCATTGCAGCTTTCAACATGACTTCTTTTGCCAAACAGAATTGTAGAAATGGCACAGCCCATCGCCATGCCATTTTCCAGACTTAATTATTCAGTCTGTTGTCCATTCTTATGCAGAGAATCTCGTGGGAAAACACAAGGAAACGTTTCTTTAGTTTTTTTCTTTGATGTTCTTTGGGACATGATACAATTCGAGGGTCACATGAAACATCGTGTGTGGAACTGATCCCTGCGCATTTATCAGATCATGCCAAGCCGCACTACTACGAAGCCCCTTTTCTCTGCTTTAGCTCGTTGCATTGCTTCCTACATCATAATAGCATGTTCTATACAGCCACATCTTCCCAGTTTGCCTTCTTCCGGGATGATACATCTAAACATTATTTCTGAAGTATTTAGTCGGTCTCGCGCCCATGAAAAAAAAAAAAAAAAAACTGCCCTCAGTCGTTTAGATTGATATTGTTCAGATGGATGTGATCTTGGTCAGATCAATGTAATGTTGATCAGAACTAGCTGATGTGAACCAAGTTCTGCTCATTGGGCGTATTCATCTACACCAGCTATCATCCACCGATCGCTAATTTTCAGGTTTCTCTGTGCTGTTGTTATAATTTTAATTGAGCCATTCAAAGACATTAGGAGCAGATGGGATTGTTCCTTTAGGTCCGGCCGATAATTTGGTCCAGGCTTTCTTAACTACTTTCTTTACCTCATTTGATGGCTTGTCACTGAACGTTTTCTCTGGTGCTGCAGACCGCAGAAGGTCCTGGATTTCAAGAAGTGCTTCGTTCCGAGGGACGGAATGTGTTTTCCTTAGATGCTGACCAGGAGGTTCCTTTGTCCACAGACAGTGTCCTTGATTTTGGCTGCCCGAATGGTTTCCCTGTAGAACGGGAATGTTTTTTTTCTGAAGGAGCTATCTGTGTGTTTTTTTCCCCCCTCCTCCTCGCGCTGACGCTGCTTTGTTGAGAACACTGCTTTGCTTTCAGGTCCTCCCAAAGCTTCTCTAGCCCTTTGTTTTAACATTCGGCGTAGACTTCACCTTTTCCTTACAGTCTCTGTTTTATACAATGGTTTTCATCTCTCACTGGGGCGACTGAGGAGATGTCTTAACTTTGATTGTTTTACTCTATAGACGTTCTTGTACATTACATGTATAAGAAGAACCTCTAGAAACAATCTGTCAGAGAATATTGGAATAGTGAGAACCATCTACAAAAGTACCTCTGCTCAATAAGGAATCTTGGGAATCCTCAGAACAATAACAGTATTAATCTAAATACTAATCCAAGTAAAATGATATGAAGTCTGGTTGAACAGACTTAACAGCCAAAATCCACCAGACACACAAAGATGACTCAGGCCGATCTTTGACGTCCGTTTGTGATATAAATGAGCCTTCAATCCTAAAGTGATCTTTTCAATGATTTCCCAAAGATGTCGACACTGTTTAGTATGTAGATACAAGCAAGTCATCATTAATGAATTTCTTCTCCTCCTCCTCCTCCTCCTCCTCCTTCTCCTCCTCTTCCTTCTCCTCCTCCTCCTCCTCCTCCTCCTCCTCCTCCTCCTCCTCCTCCTCCTCCTCCTTCTTCTTCTTCACACTTGGAGACTGGCCCTCAGAATGAAAATGGCTGGTCTTCGTCAGAGCCTCCAGCGAGTCATACACTTTCTGTTTTAGAGAGGTGAGCATGGGCCATGTCCCCTCTTTGAGCTGCTAGAGTGCCCTACAGTTCTGGAGACTGTGTTCTGTCGTCTGATCTGCTTCTGCACGGGAACAGGAGGGGGATGGCACAAGGTAGAAATGTCCGTTCAGGTGATGTTCAAGTGTGTCTTCTCCATAGGCGAAAAATAACGGCCTGTTCCTGTCTGTTCACCTGATGATAGCTATCCTGCGACTGTGGCGTCCCGCGCACAGCGAATTACTGATGGTCTTCGCCTCTGTGAGGCTGACACTGTTGTCTTGCTGTTTATCTCCGGCGCCCAGCTTTGCCAGTCTGTTTGTCTCTTCATTCTTTTGCATACAGCAGTGGGATGAGATTCACTGCAGGGTCACTCAGCAGTGCCTGATGTTGGCCAGCGTTTCTGGAGATGATGTTGTTAACCTGCTGCCAAGGAGTCAAGGACGGACAAGGTGTCAGTTAGCAGAGGATCTGGACATCAGGCTCTGTGTTATGCTGTAATGTTTTTGCAGCAAGGATCAAGCTTCAGTGAAAGTCTGTATACATGCTCCTTGGGAAAAACGTTCTTCAAACATGGCCACTGACCACGCTTTCCTGCTTCCTTTGTTGTGTTCGTCCTTGGCAATATGATGAGGCGCAGAGGAACTGATGGGGCCATTGGTTATCGTACTTTCATGGCACATAAAGCGTTACACACGTAGATGTATACATGACATCATATCACATTAAACTCTACGATGAATCATTTACGTGGCCTTCACTTTGATGTATCGCATTACAAGCAACGCGTTGGTCATATCATATGGTACACAAATTGGACCCGTAAGAGACGCGCGAAATCAAATCCATGAGGGGAGAGAGAGGAGAGAGAGAGAGAGAGAGAGAGAGAGAGAGAGAGAGAGAGAGAGAGAGAGAGAGAGATTCGGATGAGTTTATTCACAACAGGCCACGG
>JADBJO010001433.1:147500-155000 GCA_016801955.1 Conus betulinus
GCTTTTGGAAGACACACATATTTGCGGTGCTCGCGCACATGTGTGTGTGTGTGTGTGTGTGTGTGTGTGTGTGTGTGTGTGTGTGTGTGTGTGTGTGTGTGTGTGAGTGTGTGTGGTGCGTGCATGTGTGAGTGTGTGTGTGTGTGTGTGTGCGTGCGTGCCTGCGTGCGTGCGTGTGTGTGTTTGAGAGAGAGAGAGAGAGAGAGAGAGAGAGAGAGAGAGAGAGAGAGAGAGAGAGAGAGAGAGAGAGAGAGACGTTCCCGTGCGTAAATCTCTAGTCTTTCAGAATTCGACGTTGCAACCATTGATAGTGTTCAATAACTGGAAAAAAAAAAAAAAAAAACTCTCGAAAGAGATCCTCCGAGATTTTGGCAAGGATTTGAGTTCTTCTTTAGTCATTGATCTTTTTTTTTTTAATAATCTGTGTGGCGCGGGCATGGATGTGATTTTGTTCAAATCATGTAACTTTTTCATTTGTCGTATCCTCAGGGTTTTCTTCTAGAGTGGTGAGGTGGTGGGATTCAAAGGCGTATTAATTTACTCGTGATATGTATTCAGAGATGACTATGGCAGTTTTACAACCAATTTTCTCGACCACATGACATCACAATCTGCATTAAGATAACGCACGTCCTACTGAAAAGGAACATTATATTGTACGCGTTTGTGTATCTTGAAAGATTCCCTGATATTGTTTTTTCTGTCCCACCTCCGGGTATGTTTTCATCCTTTGCCACACTCTTTTCACAACGTCCACTACTGCTTGAAATTAAAACGATGAAACTTTTTCATCAATATACCTTTAAATAGTATTGAAGATACATTGTATATTGTGTTATTCAAACATTAAATGAAATCAGTCAGTATTTTAAACGCGATGTTTGTTTTTTTTGTTTGTTTGCTTGTTTGTTTTAAAGCCGTGGCTTATACTTAAATCTAATCTCTGAGCTATCTGAAGCGAAGTCAAGTCCAAAATCCTCCATTTTGTTCAAGTCATTCAAAATGCATATCTATCTCACTGATTTTGTCTCGTCTGGCGGATAGGGAAGGCAGTACATGCAAGATCTCCCTTATCGATCCATTTCGTTCTGTATAACACTCCCTAGCTCCCTGTATCTTTCCTGACCAACTTGGATATTTAAGTATTTTCATTTTACGTCGACTGTCAGAGACAACGGCCATCCATTTTATTTCAAACATGCAATTCAATTGTTTTTAGGCCATCGGCTTCATGTCAGTCATTTCGTAATTTTATTCATGCTCGTTTATATTCATATATATCCTGATTTCGTTTCACTTTGTGGCATTATTTTAGACCATGAGTTATAACATTTGTTACCAACTTGTTATCGTCTTCCCTCCCCCCCCCCCCCCCCCCCCCCCCCCCCCCCCGACTGGATCCTTCTCCCTTTCTAGTTTTCTGAGGTTGATTACTTCGCCAAGTGGACAAAAATTTGAAAGTTATTTTTGTGTATAATTAATCTTACCTCGTCGGGCAAGCAGGGACAACACAACACACTTCATCTCCCTGATTGATCCATTCGTGGTACCATACGACAAACGTCCCTGTATTTTCCTGGCTTTTTTTGTTATTTTTCTCTCGAAAAAGATTACTTTCTTTCAAAATTTCATAACTTTAAATCGAACGTACACATATGCTTATTGTAACACTTTACAATGGCAGAGTAGTCCATTTCCACATATACATACTTAGATACGAACATTTTCATACACGGAATTGCATTAACATATAACAATTTTGCAAAATAAACTGTAGTCAAAACACACACACACACACACACACACACACACACACACACACACACACACACACATATATATATATATATATATATATATATACATACACTTAATATGTACACTTACATATACACATAAACACATGTGAACGTATATATACACATCTATATACGTACCCATATATTTACACATACATTAAATAAAGGAAAGTTTTCACCAATGAACATTAAGACAAGTTTATCAGAGCATTACCAGAAAAACATGTATCTGAACAGGTAGTCTCATAATACCTTGTACGCATCATTCGTAGAATATGGCTATAATAAACAAAGAATTTTATGATGTTCCTCTATAGCTGATGATAGTAACAATAATGAGCTTTACATACCCATTCTCTATCTCCCTTTATACTACATTTTAAAAGTTAGCTGTACTTTGACACAGAATTTTGTATTTTGTTTTCTTTCCAGACTTATACAAGTTAAAGAGAACATGGACCCATTTTTCACACACACACACACACACACACACACACACACACACACACACACACACACACACAACAACAACCAACAAAACAAGGTAAAGCATTTTCATAGAGCTTATACATTTTTTTTTTAATATGTATATTTGCTTACTTTTCCTCAAAAACGTCTCTCTATCAGGTGCCGCTTAAATGTAATTAGTTTTACTTCTGTAGATAAAACATTTTACAGATATCATTATTGGATCGCAGACAGTACGTATTTTTGTTCTATCATCAGTGCCAAACAAAACAAGCTCAACACTAAATACTAGGTCCACGCGAGTTTTACATTTTTTTGTTTCATGTTTTTGTTTTTTTTCTTATCCTTCCACATGCACTGTGAAGCTTTACCAAACCATAGATGATAGTGAATTGTATCTTTCCCAGTTTGACAGATGATAGATTTATCACTTTCAACAATATCTATCCCCCTTCAGTACGGAGTTTGAAACTAGAAGCTGGTGACAAATTTCCAGTTGGAACCATTGTGATTTTGAGCAAAAAACAGAATTATTAGGCCGCGAACGAGGAAACAAACAAATCACAAAACAAACACAGCACATTTCGACTTATTGGCTCTTCCTCAGGTAAGTCAAATCACATTCAAAACAATGAAACCAAAGTGGAACAGACAGTAATTTATCACTATGATCTGGTGCAGAATTTAGTCTGGGTGAATAACCAAATCTATGGCATGGAACTAAGGTTAAGAGTACCTTTCTGATCTCCAAGTCTTAACTCCGTCCTGCTAGTTCCGCTCTTCTGGTATTAGATATTTTAGGGTACATAAGACTAGAGCTAAGACCTGTGGACAGAGATCTTTTTCTCCTCAGCTCTAGCGACATGGATTATCTTCACTGACAAACCCCGGCACTCTGATTTCCTTGGTTCTTTCAAGTCTGATCTCAACACCCATCTCTTCTCTCGGCAGTAGGTCTGGTTGTGGTCTAGAACAATATGTACGTCTGCACACATGTGTGTTATGTTTGATTCGTGTGAATGTGTCTATGAATGCGCTGTTGTGGAGAAATGTGTGTACGGTAGGCTTGTTTGATTTTATATGTATAGTTTATTGAGAGCATTTTCTGTGTATATGTGCATTAGTGACACGATGAGTTGTATAGAATTGTTTGTGAACAGTGTACAGGTGTTACTATTACTGTTACTGTCATTAGAATTATAAATCACAAAAGAAATCTTCTGCATAGCATGCCTATTATCGTTATTATTAGTCTCAGCGACAGAGGTCAAATATCTTAATTTGAATATGCACTTTAGCGTAAGCAACACAAGGCCTCTCTCTGGCACTGTTAATTTGAGGTGAAGAGATGATCAGTTTTTTGAAACAAAATGTAACTTTCGTGCGGGAAGATCTCTCTCTCTCTCTCTCTCTCTCTCTCTCTCTCTCTCTCTCTCTATATATATATATATATATATATATATATATATATATATATATATATATATATTCAATTATAAAACAAAACTTGCTCTTATGTCTTAGAGTGAAGGGGGAGGTAAGCATTCATATCTGCAGTGGCAGTTAATTCTGCCTAACTTATAGTATGTGCTTGAGATGGTGAGTGGGGAATAATAAATGCTTCTCAAATGAGTCCTCAGCAAGCTTATAGTCTCCAAGGAGGAGACACTCTCCAATGGGGAGGAAACTCACTAACATATAACTCCTGGTCAGATACCGGTATTTCGAAACCTGATTGTTTCTCCTCACTGACCGAGGAAAGTGGTAACTTAACTCCTCTGCCTTTTCGGTTTTAAGAAGAATGCTATCCCAGAAAAAGACTGGTGTGCAATACCATAGTATGTTTGTTGCGTTTTCAAAAAACCAACCAGATATGAATGCTTACCTTCCCCCTATTTCTTCACTCAAAGACATAAGAGCAGGTTTTGTTTTATAATTGAATATTTCCAGCAGTCTTTGCAACACCAAGCTGCTTTGTAAGTTGCTGGAATGGTGCTCGGTTACTTATCCTTGTAATTCATTAGTCAATTATAATTTAGTTCCTTGCGGATTCATTCCAAGAACTGGCCCTCAGCACTTGTGTCTTAAGAGGTTATCTTTTTATATTTTCTACTTTTCACTAGAAAATGAAGCTTGTTTCGCTCTTTCATGATTTTCTTTTGCTTCTTAGGTGGCACCTGTGGTTGGTTTTTTGAAAACGCAACAAACATACTATGGTATTGCACACCAGCCTTTTTCTGGGATAGCATTCTTCTTAAACCGAAAAGGCAGAGGAGTCAAGTTACCACTTTCCGGGGTCACTGAGGAGAAACAATCAGGTTTGGAAATACTGGTATCTGACCAGGAGTTATATGTTAGTGAGTTTTCTTCACATTGGAGAGTGTCTGCTCCTTGGAAACTATAAACTTGCTTTAGACTCATTTGAGAAGCATTTATTATTCCCCACTCACCCTGTCAAGCCATTTGTTAGTTAGGCAGAATTAACTGCCACTGCAGATATGAATGCCTACCTCCCCTACTTCTTCACTCTAAGACGAGAGAGCAAATTTTGTTTTATAATGAATATTTCTTGCAGTCTTTGCAACACCAAGCTGCTCGGTAAGTTGCTGGAATGGTGCTTGGTTACTTATCCTTGAATTTTTAGTCAATTATATATATATATATATATATATATATATATATATATATATAATAAAGCAGTGGGGAGAAGTTCAGGTTAACCATTCTTCCATCATCATAGTAATGACTTGGCAAAAATTTGACATTAAAAAAAAATTTAGAAGAATATGGGAAAATATATATTATATAAAAATGAAAACCCTTCACTAGCTGCATGAGGGAACCATCGCTATCCCTTTCCAAAGCAGATCTATATGTATTGCCTGCTCCTAGGCCTTTCGTCCGCAGGATCAGATTCATCAGGGAGACACGGCTGATCGTGCGTGTGCTCTTGGTGTCAAATAGAGACACATCACAGTCCATAATTCACTACCAAGAGTTCAAAAAAGAATCCAACAGTACCTGCAAAGCAGGCAGCGAAGGGTAGTAAATGGAATAAAACGAAAGTGTGGAGAGGAAAAAAGTTGCTGAAAAACTAAAAGCATTATGCAAAGAGTGTAAAACGTAGGGGACAATCTTTGAGCCTATGCTTGAGGATCCATTCAAGGATGCAAGGGAGATCAAAAGATATGGAACAGTCTGAGTGGTCAGCTCTGCTGTTCAATAACCCAAGCATTGCGAGTGGCTAAGAATTGTATAGTACAACCTTAACTTGGATCTCCTAAGAGATGCAATCTCCCACTAATTGACCAAACAATATAATGCTGAACAATTAGGTAGTGGAGAAAACAAGTGCAGGCTAACAATATATTCTTCAGTCGTTATAGTACTGACTCGGCAAAGATTTTTTAGGGGAAAAAAATGAAGATGAAGAAAATGGGGCGAATATATTATAAATATGAGAAACCCTTCATTAGCTGCCAGAGGGCACCATCGTAATCCCTCTCGAAGGCAGATCTAAATATTGTATTGCCTGCTCCTAGACATTTCGTCCGCTAGATCGGACTAATCAGGGAGACACGGCTGATTGTCTCTCTCTCTATATCTCTCTATCTCTCTCTCTATCTCTCTCTATCTCTCTCTATCTATCTATATATATATATATATATATATATATATATATGTGTGTGTGTGTGTGTGTGTGTGTTTGAATCAGGCTGTTTATGTACATTAATGTATCAGTGAAACCGACAGGTCTGCTATTCTTCTAAGTGGTAAAACTTGAAATAGGTCTTACCTGGTAGTCCATTATTTGGACTAAAAGACCGTGGTTCAATCAATGGACTGCTGGGTGAACAGTTCTACACTCTGTATAGATCCAAGAATTATCACTTAACTCCATTGCTTCAGAATACTGATTCATTACTTTTGTGGACTTGAAGAAATCTAACCATCTTGCTGGTCACTACTTTTGTCGACTTGGAGAAATCTAACCATCCTGCTTGTTACTACTTTTGTCGACTTGGAGAAATCTAATCATCCTGCTTGTTACTGCTTTTGTCGACTTGGAGAAATCTAACCATCCTGCTTGTTACTACTTTTGTCGACTTGGAGAAATCTAACCATCCTGCTTGTTACTGCTTTTGTTGACTTGGAGAAATCTAACCATCCTGCTTGTCACTACTTTTGTCGACTTGGAGAAATCTAACCATCCTGCTCGTTACTACGTTTGGAGGAGCGCACTGATTGGTCGAGTCCAGGTAGAATTTATGAACGAAGACGCGATCATCAGTTCACTCCCCCAACCCCCACCCCCCACTATTCGTCCTCTCCGCCCCCTGCATGGGCTAAAAAAAACACACATCTAGACGCAACAGTTTATAGATATGATAACAACAGAACCATGTGCCGAGACTGGTGGCAGAGGGGATTACTAAGAGAGTGTCCAAGCTGCTTAAGTAACAGCGAGGCAGATGCTAGCACAGTGTGGACAGGCTTCGGGGATCAGCCCGTGAAGATTACTCACCTGTATATTCCGTACACCATACGTTCCGGAAAACAGACCACTAGGGGTCAGCTTCCAGCTGAAGAGGCTGCTGAGAAAGAAGGGAGGCGCGACTAGCAGGCAAGAAGACAGGAGTGTGGACAAGATTATCGAAATGTCCAGAAAGAATTTAAGCGCTCCTTCTGGACTTCTGGGACTTCTGAAACATTGTCATAAATGATGGACCTAGACAAAATGACTTCAATCTTTGTTGGAAGGACGTTAGACAAGGTGGCACCACTGAGACTGGAGGGCATTCTATTTGAGGACGAATAAACCAAGACCAACATTCTTGTCAACCAATTTGTCGGTATTTACCCGCTCTCAAGCACCCCCGAACGCGACACTACCTCAGTTCCTCTCCATCAGTGAACTCTGTATCCCCAGACAGGGTGCTAAGAAAGTATTTAAAACATCAGCACCCAAAACTACAGGAACAGGCAGTATCTCTCTGCCAGGGTCCTAAAACAATGAGCACCCCAGCCAGCTGAAGGCTTCTTCTGTGTCTCCCAGAAATCTGAGGACACATGGGCAGTGCAGAGAACTGGACTGAGGAAAATGTAGCTCCTGTGGTGGAGAAAAGGGATAAGCACGTGGCTGAAAACAACAGCTTGTGTCACTGACGTTAGTGCCATGCAAACTGTTAGAGCACTTTATTTGTAGATACCTAGAACACAGCTTCTCATGTGA
>JADBJO010001433.1:160000-170000 GCA_016801955.1 Conus betulinus
TGTGTGTTTGAACCATGGGGTCAAAGTGTGTGTGTGTGTGTGTGTGTGTGTGTGTGTGTGTGTGTGTGTGTGTGTATGTGTGTGTGTGTGTGTGTGTGTGTGTGTGTGTGTGGTGTGTGTGTGTGTGTGTGTGTGTGTGTGTGTGTGTGTGTGTGTGTGTGGAAAGAGGAGATGGGGGTGGGGGCAAGCGCTGCAAGATTGGATCGAACATATGTAAAACGGTGAGAAGTTTGAAATGCATGTTTTGGTATTTCATATAAACTATCATGTGCACCCGCACACTAATTCTGAAGATGTAGAAGAAACACTTCTTATTCTCATGACTGGATATTGCATTCGTTAATTTCGTGAACAAATTTCACACTGAATCTTGTTTGTCCATTTTGTAAAGAAGCCACAGACAATGATATTCATTTTCTTGTTTGTTGTCCATTCGAATACATTAGAAGTCCATACACTCCATCTAAGTTATCCAGATATTTACATATTTAGATGTTTGTATCCTCCAAAATATCTTACCCGTAAAAAATCTAGCATTCATTGGTACAGAGCAATTAAGATAAGGGAAATAACTTTGTCATCGTCAGTGGATAGTGAACAGCCATCGGAGTAATTACTGGTCTTGGATAGACAGGCTTCCTTAACAAGGGACGGTAATCTTTCATTGAATAAATAATTCACATTCACATTTTTGTCTCTCTCTCTCTCTCTCTCTCTCTCTCTCTCTCTCTCTCTCTCTCTCTCTTCTCTTAATTAAACGAACATCCACATTATTTTCTGATTTTATTATTTTACCCCACACAAAACATTTCTTTTTCCTCCCGTCATCACTTTGCTGCGGCAGCAAAAACAAATCAAGCGAGGGAAGAATGGATGGAGAATGGGGTATGGAGGCTTCTTGCCGATGACGGCAGCAACAAAGCACTTGCGTATAAAGGCATGACAGTTCTGGCATTGCGGATCGGGTTTTTTTTTTTTTTCGAATTTTCAGTGAGGCGTACCGCCTTCTTTGGTCTTACACCGTGATCAGAAAGTGCAGTGGACATATCAGGGACATCTTAGTACTTGGCACTGTCTCTGTTCACGTGAAAAAGAAGCTGAGAGGAACCACTGCAGAATATGTTCTGGACATGCTTTCTAAAGCGGGTGCCCTGCCAGTAGAAAACAACAAGTTGACCGCGGCATTGACGTTGACCAGAAGAGAATTGACGTAGTAGGTCACCATCATCAAGTGCCCGTACTTTCTCCCTATGTAAAATCCGGGTAGAAAGAAGCGTACAAGGCGGTGCAGGAAGAGAGGCACAGTGCAGAAGACATAGACAGAAGACACCATGACAAGCATCCTGGTGATGGCGGCTTCCTGGCCACTCCCACCACCCTGACCATGACTGCCAACATCACGACCATCAGCGGGGCGGCCACGGCCGCCGTGAGAGCCGGGTGTCGTAGTGTCCGTGCAGGAGGAGAACGTCACCTGACGCAGCCAGTCCTCTCTCCGACGTAAAGTGACGGCGGTGATGGCGGTGCTGATGATGACGGTGCTGAGGAAGAGCATGGGCAAAGCCAGACCCATAACAAAACTGTCCACGACCAGGGAGAAGCGCAGGAACTCCGGATGGGATTTCACTAGCTGACTAGTGCCAACGATATAGCCACGACTGCCAGTGTCCAGAAAGAGAACACAAAGGGTGCCATGGGCTCAGGATGCTAAATGTGTTGAGAATAAAGCAGACAGCAGATCCCAGGATGACTATGCTGGCCGTCGATTTGTGGTGAGGAGGTGTTGAATGCGCAAAGGCATAAGAACGCACAGGCAACGATCCAGCGCGATGAAGGCATACATGAAGAAGGAGACCTGTCGGAATCCTGTCACGATTCCTAGTCCATAGTCGTAGAGGACTTTGGCCATGTCGGTGCGGAACAGTCTCTGCTCATCCCCTCTGTAGAACTGCACCGCCAGCTCTCCACATCTCAAAACGTGGGATGTCAGAGTCATCATATCGCAGAACGAGAGCCAGAAAAGACACAAGTTGACCCGGTCTTTCAGCCCCAGCCTGAAGAACACTGTGACGTTGATGAAGTTGGTAGGAATCCCTGCAGTGCAGACAACCACGGAAACTACCAGCTGTAGAGCCTGATACATAGTCTTCTCCGTGGCATAAGACACTATGGCCGTGTCTCTGCCCACGTGTGGCAGGTAGGTGGCATTTGGAAGACGTATACACTCCGAACTTTGTCCCGAACTTAGATAGGTCGTGTTCCCCGAGTCCAAAACAATTTCTGGAGAGACGACAGAGCTCAGAGTGTGCAGTGACATGACTTTGCTCTCAGGGAAGGGGTGCTGGGAGTCATTGTTCGCTAAGTTTAGAGAAAAGGAAACAGAAAAAAAAAACAGATTACTTTCAAACTTTTTTGTTCGTTTGATGATAGTAGAAACGTAAATCAAAACAGATCAAAGAGAGAACTAGCTATAGGAGAGGAAGTTTAAAGGAAAATTAGCATAGAGCGACCGGTTTGTGTGTGTGTGTGTGTGTGTGTGTGTGTGTGCGTGCGTGCGTGCGTGCGTGCGTGCGTGCGTTCATGAGTGCGTGCGTGTGTGTGCGTGCATGAGTGTGCGTGCGTGCTTGCGTGCTTGAGTAGGGGGGGGGGGGGGGGGGGGGGGGGTAGTGTAAGTTTTGTTCACCACACATACTAGTGACCCAGTTTTCATTTTGTGACCTGGGGAAAAATAGAAATGAAGTGAATGAATCGTAGACACATAGAGTCATTGAAGGACTTGAAGCTAGTTCATGGCACTTTGATGTACAATAAACTGCACACACAGACATTCATAGCGACTGTACTGCCGCAAAGCATCTGGTTCTAGTGTCTGTCAAGGTTCTAGTTGTGTGTCTGAGCTGCTAATATCCATGCGCTAGAAGCCTATTCAAAATGTTGTCGTAGCGTTTCATGGAAGCCTGCCTTGACAATCTCTTCGTTGGCTGCCCACCGCAATACAGCTAGCTCCCACGTGATATTCTTCTACTTCCCGGCATTAGCGTTTAGCTTCTGGATATGTATCTTCCATGTTATCCTCTAATAAAAAGTGATCCCATAGCATGTTGACTGGTCATCAGCTAGCAGCTGATTCTTCCGAGTCAGGTTGTCTGTTCTTGCATCAGTGGAGAATGAGAGAGTTAGCTGTTGACTTTTCCCTGTTGACAGACATGCATCTCTTGTTGGTCAGATCTGTGAACCTGTTATGGGCGAGCTGCTGCATCCTCTATGATGCAGTGTAAAATACGCATCTGTGTGCCAGCAGCGTCAGATTGCCTGCACACGATGCTGTATAGTCAGCTTTTGATAGGTCTGCTATTTTTCTTCTGCTGCGGTCGATTTTTTTTTTTTTTTTTTTTTTTTTTTTGCGTCATATCTTCATTCTTGTCACCATGATGAATCCCTCAGTCTTCTTGAGGTATTGACGGCTGCCCCAAGGCTGTGTTATGGTTATGGGTCTGGTACAAGATTGTTGATAAAGGGTATAAACACACTGGGTGACAGTACTCCACCTTGTGGGACCCCCTGACGCAGCAGCACTTTCTCACCCGCAACTACTGTTAGTCTGGTTTCGCAGTTGTGCAACTATGGCTTGGTCTCCCTTGGATGCTGTTGTTTAGGAACTTAAACAAGTAAACCGTCTTTCCACACATGGTCAAAGCCTTTGTAAGTCCATGGACGCAGTATTACCTTCTGGTTTTAGAATGTATCTTTTATGACGTATGCCAGTTTTGTGTCTTATGAAGCAAGTCTGTGGAGCAGTGATACTTTTAGCGTAAAAGTGTTACTGCATATGCTAGTTTTTTACTACGTTTCAAGATCCTGCAAATGCAGCTTCCTTACAGTACTTGGATACATCCAGTGTCACTGTGTCATTGTAGACGCTGGTGGTTTGTAATACGTTTCAAAATCTTGCCGGCGCAGTTTGATCGACAGGTTAAAGGACAGCTTAAGATTTTTTTTTTCTTCTTCCTCCTTCTCTTCAGAGTAGGTTTCATCTTGGCTTCTTTTCAGAGTAGATTATAAGTATCCCGCGGTTTATGAGGGCAATGTTGCCAAGATGTTGTGGTAATTCATCAGAAATGTGGCATCAATAACGTTTCAACGTTCTAATTACTCTCAAAATCTTGATGCTATCAGTCTCTGTCCATGTTCAGTTTTGCTGTCTCCTCCGTCTAATTCCATTCTTGTACACTCACATTAGGTGGTGAAACACTGTGTGTGACAGCGCCGTAGTCTAATGTTCTTTTTGCTTGGAGCCTACTCAGTCTCTTCTTGAGCCATAGTCAGATTGTCATGTGGTAGTTATTAGTCTTGAGTTCAGCAGAGGGTATATTGTTTAACCTAATGGAGGATTGTTTCTTTGGCGGCCCCCTTGATTTTCGTAACATTGAATTCCTTCGGAGTGTTGTCGATGTTTCTTCCTATCACAGCAGGCTTTTCTGACAGTTCGTTCGTTCGTGCACATAGCATATGCCAATCCGCCCTTCGGTGGTTTCCTCTCTTAGGTTTTGACGAGTCAGTTAGTGCTCCAAGAGAGACAGACGATGTGGTGACTGTCTTCCCCTGAACTATCTATCAGGACATTCGTGCACATCCCCAGTGAAGACCGTCTCCTTTGGTGGTGGTGGTGTGTTTGCTAGTGAGGGAGGTTTCTGTGAAACCTGAGCTTCAATAATGGCAGTGACTTGTTGGAAGAAAGCGAAGCCTCAGAGAAACTTGCCATTAGACCGGCGTAAACTATATGACAGAACAACCTATGGTCAACGATTTCAGACAACATGCGGCAGTCAACGTTACGTTGAACTGGAGAACGTGGACAACGACAAGTTTCTTGGATATATTCTCTGAGTGAGGACAGCAATAAAGACTACGCTGGCTGGAAAACTGGCCTCCAGAAAACCAGTTCTATCACTTCACAGGAAACATACAACTCCACACGTCACCGGTCTGTCTGTCTCCTGTGGATGTGAGAACTGAACGCTGATCTTGAGGGAAAATGTCTCAGCATTTAGAAATCGTGCTTCTGAAGAGCTGTCCACATCACATACAAAGGACATAAGACAAATGCCAGTCATCACGAACGCTGTCATACAAAACCTCTTCTGGCAGGTTTCAAGCGCAGTAAGCTTGTCTGATACGGGCATCTGTGGGCATGTATGTCACCCAGACTCCCTGCCTAAAGGGTACAGTTGAGGGTGGACGTCTCAGAGGCAACCAGCAAAATGCTGGGTGGATAACGTAGAGAACTAGAAACGGTGTCCACAAGGAGACCCTATATCTCCCTATTTGTTTGCTGTATGTCGGGAAATACAAAGCGTAAACGTAAGAGAAAATAAAGAATAAATAAAAATTGCAATAAATGGAGTCCAACATACTTGTCTCATTATCACTATTGTACAGAGTTCCTACTGAATGAAGATATATAAAATCTTTTGAAATCTATTTAGAGGCTCTAGACATACTTGATAGTTTCAGGTCTCCATGTGCATCATTGAAACACATGTATTCTGGGGCTACGAAGAGGGACAAAATCCATTCGGTCGTTACATGAAACTTTTAGAAATAGGCTGAGTCCACAAATATCACGAATCATAGAACTAAGGTGTACAAATGATTTGAAAATATATAGGAATATCAATTATTCAAATCAGCTGAATGACGTCACATATTTGTTCAGGATATAAGTGTGTGGTGGTGGTGGTGGGGGGGGGGGGGGGGGGTAACCAGGTGTGAAACAGACACTGTTGTCTACCTGGGGGTGTCTGAGTTTTAACTAGAAGATAATTTTCATAGGCAGGAATGATTCCTTTTCCAACGACAGAGACACAGCCGGACCGAAAAGAATTTAGACATTTCTTCTCTAATTGTTCAGTGAATAGATTGGATTAATTTGGAAGCGGTTTCCAAAGAGAAAAACAGAACAAAATTTTCCACCGTTTTGAAGTCGGATTATTGGGGCAAGTTGTAACTACAGATTTCTTAACTCTGCCGCTGAGTTGGTCAGGATTGGGAACGTTGTGTCCAAGGGCACCTACAGCGGACTGCCCCGACCTCTCGTTCAGGTGTAACGAAAAGTTTTAACTCCCTGAATGGTTTAACTCCCAGGGAGTTAAACTGTTCATATGTATATTTTGACTCCTCGGGAGTTAAACTAGAATGACTCCCACCCTGTGCCAAAATAGCTCCACTCAGTAAAACTTCAAAATGTTCTAAAATCTTTTTTGTCAAGTCTCAACAAATTCTTGAAAGCATTAAGGAGGAGTCATTTTGTACATATATCAGACTTAACTCCCACCCTGTAACAGAATGACCCCCCCCCCCCCCCTCCCCGGGAGTTAGTCTGTACTATATCCAGATTAACTCCCGGGAGTTAATCCAGGTGTGTAAAAGTTTAACTTCCTGCCCACTTAGGGGGGTTAGGTTTTCACAGTTTAGAATAACTCCCTGGGAGTTAATGTGTACACGTGTTTTCTGACTCCCAGGGAGTTACTTTGTAACAGAGGGGGAGTTAATCTGATCATGACTAAGATGACTCCCCCCACCTATTCCCAGATGTCCTTCTGTAAGAGAATGCAGAAGGGGATTTAATGTTCATGATCATCATCATCATAGGGAAAGGGAAATGTCCGTGTACATATTCATTTGTTCATCTATGCATGTCCTTGACATTTTACAATGCCTTTTTGTATATAATCTGTATGTAAAGTCTGTATATACATGAATTAATGGGTTTGGTGCCTTTGGTGGAAATACTGTACCGTCAGTCTTTGGCTCTCTCTCTCTCTCTCTCTCTCTCTCTCTCTCTCTCTCATGGAATCTATGCGACCATCAAACGGTCACCCGTAAGTGTAGGCCATTACACTCAAATGGCGTGGAAATGGAAAATTTTTAATTTTTCATTGTGACATGCTGCCAAATTAGGGAGTGAGGGTGGTGGGTGGGTGGTTGAGAGGGTAAGGAAGGTGGGGAAAGAATGACGAGTAGTCGCGACGTGACGTAAAATTGTTTGTATTGACTCGCTACATCTTAGGGAGAAGGAAGGAAGAAAAAAGGGTTGACATAGATTAGATATTTGTGTGTGAAACACAGGGGATAGAGAGAAAAAAGAAAAAAAAAAAAAGGGGGGGGTGGGGGGGGGGGGGGGGGGGGGGGGGGGGGGGGGGGGGGATTGGTGCCAAGCAGTCACCCTCTTGTACAAATTGTACAAGAGGGGGGCTGCTTGGGACCGATCTGATGAAGCTGTCAAGTGACTCGTCACAGGTATGGGGGTGTGTGCGTGTGCCAAAACTAAAAACGAAAGTCGGCCAGCCAATCAGAAACACACATATTTTTCAATGAAATTCAGGACACGTGACTAATTCACGGAAATCAATAATATTGAAGGAAAACAATTCTACCTGACAAGTCTTGATCTGGCAAGTTAGTGAAGGAATAGTGGTAGCGAGGTGCGGGAAGTGGGTGGTGGGTGGGGAGTCATTCTGGTGGTATGTTAGAATAACTCCCCTGTAGTCAAACTGAAACACAGAGGGAGTTAGTTTTTATATATTCTAGTTCAACTCCCAGGGAGTTAAAATTTACAAGTGAACTCCCTGGGAGTTAAACCATTTGGGGAGTTAAAACTTTTCGTTACACCGGCAAGCGAGGTGCGTTCCTGAACCTCAGCTCATCTCGTTTGCACGGCCGTAAAGCTTCGGATAGAGACAGCTCATGTCGTGACAAAACCATCAGACACAGGCTACTTTCACGAATGGCCCAAGGATGCACGGTCATTCGTCTTTACTAGGCTGTATTTTATAAGTAGTTCAGATATAAGACATCGAAACACAACTGATTTCCTGAAGAATATACAGCAGTATGTGTTGATGTTGGGCTGAAATTTCAGCACTCATGAAATACGTCCTAAAAACGTTCAGCATCACGACCTTATGTAAAACATTTCATCCAACGTAATCATGACACATTAGAAAAGTAACTGGGGTCTCGGGAGAGCTTAGACCTCCGCCAATGTTCAGCAGATCCTAGATCCGCCTTTTTACCTGGATCCGTACAACGGTCTGCAGTGAAACTTAATGATTTCGTCCTAGGGTCACATACCATCTTTCCCTCCGTTTTTGTTAAAATCAGCTGGGTACCTCTTGTGTTATCTTGCTGACAGACAAACAAACCAACAGACGCAGATTAAGGTTATCTCCTTGCCTAAGCAGATGCACAGTGATTCACATAAGCCTCGCAACGTTTCACCACATGAACTGGACTGAAGACCGGAAGAATTAGAGGGGCACTCTGGGAAATATATAGAACTTCAAGATCCGAGTAGTTTCTTAATTATACGCAGCCCAACCTGTATGCAACCTTTGTCTCTTCATTCATCTTCAACTGTTCGTACAGAGATGAATCTTTACTGTCTCAGCTATACTGGGAACATAGACACACGCCCTAACTTACCCGCCTTATGTGACAGGAAGGTGGAAATGGGCTCATGGCTATAACACTCAGTGGACTGTTTGGGGACCATGCCTCAAATCACTCACCGGGTAACGATTTCAGAACAGGATGAGGGATAGTCCTGGCCCAGAATAACATCTCCTTTGAAGTGTGTGCAGTGTGCTTTGTCTGATATATTCTGTCGTTTCGGACACTTTGAGATGCTTGGAGGGGAGTGATTTGGGGGCAAAGGGGGGGGGGGGGGGGGGGGGGGGGGGGTTAGTTCGGTCTGGATTTACTCCCTCGGGGATGGGTTTAGATTACGTGTCCTTTCAAACCCACCGGGGAGCGATTTCTGTCGTAGGGTCATCACGGAACGTTACACCGGGACTCAGAGAAGTCGGTGGTGCTGTTGTTTTCCGATCTCTGGGCAGAAGCTGTGGCAGCTTATGCTGATATGACCGGGGTTTCTGTGGTTGTTTCCAGATCAAAATGTGTTTTTGTCGTTGACAGTCCACTGGATTCGCAAGCAGGAGTCTGCATGCCGTGTTCAGAGTTCAGGAGGCTTCTCGATCAGATAGAAAGACCGAACGACCTGCGCATCCTAGACCCAGGGATAGGCAACGGGAACGGCAGGTGACGAATCACTAAGCCTCATGACGTTAACGCATCCTAGACCCAGGGACAGGCAACGGGAACGGCGGCAGGTGACGAGTCACTAAGCCTCATGACGTTAACGCATCCTAGACCCAGGGACAGGCAACGGGAACGGCAGGTGACGAGTCACTAAGCCTCATGACGTGAAATTGCAATATAGCCCTCCGTTATTTCTGCACATCTAGGTCAAGGTTGTTGTTTTTTCCCTGTTGATCTCATTGATTGATGCCTTATGAAAAGAACAGCTGGACTTATCACCAAAGCCTAGATGCGCAGTTCCCAGGAGAGGGTTGAATTACGTTTTTCACCCCCACAGCTTACGATCTGTTGCTCAGTCGAGATATTCCAGCGGGAGGTTACGGTGGTGACGTTACCGGTGTGGCGGGCAAGGCTGTAAAACGCTTTCCGCCGACTTCTGCCGGTGGAGAAATGTAGAGCCATGAAGAGAGACAGCCGCTGCCCATTCCAGGGAGCCAGGCTACGCCGCGCCTGGGAAATGTTGTGTTCGGTATGTTCACTCCTCCCTATGAGACTGGATCAGAGGAGGAGAGAGAGAGAGAGAGAGAGAGAGAGAGAGAGAGAGAGAGGGGGGGGGGGGGCGGGGGGAGGGGGGTCACACTCTGTAGGAGACTGGCACGACGGGCTGCCTTCAAACAAAGCCAGTTTCTTTATTTTTCGACCAGAAATCCGAGAGTCGCTTTTAAAAGAAAAAAAAAGTAGTTGACTATGTGACTGTCTTTAATCCCGTCATTAATGCCGCCACATTCTTCATTGGAAGAGGATGTTTAAACACGACATCAGAGCGGGGGGAGGGGGGGGGGGTGCGGGGGGGGGGGGGGGGGGGGGGGGGTGCGGGATGAAAGGGGTGGTGGAGACTTAC
>JADBJO010001433.1:180000-185000 GCA_016801955.1 Conus betulinus
TGAAGGATCCAGAGCCTGCAGGCCTTGTTGAGGCAAATACAGATGGCACGTTTGCTGCATTCAGTTTCCTCGAGAATAATATGAGCAGGTGCGTTCGCATGGCGCACAGGTGTGTTAGCATAGTGCAAAGGTGTATCAGCATAGTGCATAGGTGTGTCAGCATAGTGCAGAAGTGTGCCAGCATAGTGCAGAGGTATGTTAGCATAGTACAGAAGTGTGTTTCCATTGTGCGGAGATGTGTTAGGATAGTGCAGAGGTGTGCTAGCATAGTGCAGAGATGTTAGCATGGTGCAGAAGTGTGCTAGCATAGTGTAGAGATGTGTTAGCATAGTGCAGAAGTGTGCTAGCATAGTGTAAAGATATGTTAGCACAGTGCAGAGGTGTGTTAGCATAATGTAGAGATGTGTTAGCATAGTGTAGAGATGTGTTAGCATAGTGCAGAGGTATGCTAGCATAGCGTAGAGATGTGCTAGCATAGTGTAGAGATGTGCTAGCATAGTGCAGAGGTATGCTAGCATAGTGTAGAGATGTGCTAGCATAGTGTAGAGATGTGCTCAGCATAGTGCAGAGGTAACATCCACCAAGGCTTGCTGAATTGTTTTCTCAGCAACATCTGGCCGTACCGTTCAGTTCCAGTCCACATCTGTCAGGTGTAGATCGCAAGACATGTTCCCGTACCGTGCCACCACTGTCCTGGGGTATTTTCCAGTTCCGGATGGTGACGGTATAAATCGCTAGGCATGTTCCCGTAACCTGGCACCGCTGTTCTGGGGTATTTTCCAGTTCCGGATGGTGGTGGGTTCCGATGAGACATGCAAAACTTATCCTATGAAGAGCTTGTTGTCATGCTGAAGGTGAGTTCTCGCTCAGAGCATCTCACGGTCTGAATCAAGGCTGCATGATGGTATGGAGTGTCTTGTATACAAGGAGGAGTATCCGATATGCCCAGTATCTTGCACTTTTTTTCGCTGGATAAACTTCTTCCCGCGGATAACAATTTTGTTTCAGCCATGATTCTGTTCCGCTTCTTCTTACACTGCCATCTTCTCTCCATATGATGTATAATTTAGCGTTTGATGTATGGTTTTACTTCTTGTTTCATGTTCACAATGCTTCCACATTTTTTACGGTCATGATGCGCAGATGGCTCATTTGGATAAGTTAAAAACAGAACTGGAGTCTGTTGTTCCCTCTTTATTCCTAGTTTCGGTTGGGTTGGAAGGATGACTGTGGGGGGAAGTGCCTGACTAATTGACTTTCAGGGAGAGGTATGAATGTTTGGTTTGCAGTTGTTCTCTGTGATAGGGGAACGGGAAACCTGACGTGTATACTGCACGAGAAGTACTGGTTTTTAAGGGGCTGATGCGCCGGTTTGGATTTTGGAGAGGAATGTACCCTCTGGATCGCGGGAGAACCAACAGTTACAGGATGACCCAATAGGAGTTTCTGATCGAAGATGGTGATACAAGTGTCCTATAGGAAAGAAGCTTGTTGCTCCCAGACAAAGACTGTAAGGAGCCACGGGTTTGTTTCCTGCAGTTTACTGATCTAAGGCGGGAGTCAGTTTACTGTTAGACACAGGTAGGTCTACATTACTCGGAGTTTAATGGTAGTCTGGTCGAAATTTGTAGGGCTGAGAGTGTTCCGTACATATAAAGGTAGTTGCTGATTGCACACATGAGAGCAGCAACGAGAGTCCTCGTCTTCTGTGGAGAAGCTCCTCTCTCCAGAACGGTGCTGGCTGTAATCAACTTCCTAGGTTGTGATCAAGCCACAGGACGACCTGTCTCGTGCTCATGCAGTCGTCCTGTCCCACGTGGCACTGACTCCATGCCATCCCACAGGTAGGTGGATGGTCAGATGAATCTCAGTCAGGCACATCACCCACTGTTCATCCAGGGACTTGGAGGCTGCTTGAGGTCAGTGTAGACAGTTCATCCAGGGACTTTGGGGCTGCTTGAGGTCAGTGTAGACTGTTGATCCAGGGACTTTGAGGCTGCTTGAGGTCAGTGTAGACAGTTCATCCAGGGACTTTGAGGCTGCTTGAGGTCAGTGTAGACAGTTCATCAAGGGACTCTGAGGCTGCTTGAGGTCAGTGTAGACTGTTGATCCAGGGACTTTGAGGCTGCTTGAGGTCAGTGTGATCCAGGGACTTTTGATCCAGGGACTTTGATCCAGGACTTTGAGGCTGCTTGAGGTCAGTGTAGACAGTTCATCCAGGGACTTTGAGGCTGCTTGAGGTCAGTGTAGACTGTTGATCCAGGGACTTTGAGGCTGCTTGAGGTCAGGTGTAGACAGTTGATCCAGGGACTTTGAGGCTGCTTGAGGTCAGTGTAGACTGTTGATCCCAGGGACTTTGAGGCTGCTTGAGGTCAGTGCTTGAGGACAGTGTAGACTGTTCATCCAGGGACTTTGAGGCTGCTTGAGGTCAGTGTAGACTGTTGATCCAGGGACTTTGAGGCTGCTTGAGGTCAGTGTAGACAGTTTGATCCAGGGACTTTGAGGCTGCTTGAGGTCAGTGTAGACTGTTGATCCAGGGACTTTGAGGCTGCTTGAGGTCAGTGTAGACAGTTCATCCAGGGACTTTGAGGCTGCTTGAGGTCAGTGTAGACTGTCGATCCAGGGACTTTGAGGCTGCTTGAGGTCAGTGTAGACTGTTTCATCCAGGGACTTTGAGGGCTGCTTGAGGTCAGTGTAGACTGTGTCGATCCAGGGACTTTGAGGCTGCTTGAGGTCAGTGTGGACTGTTGACCCAGGGACTTTGAGGCTGCTTGAGGTCAGTGTAGACTGTTGATCCAGGGACTTTGAGGCTGCTTGAGGTCAGTGTAGACTGTTGATCCAGGGACTTTGAAGCTGCTTGACGTCAGTGTAGACCACAAACCACGGTCTGCCAAGACTTCCTCCATCATCTGCACTCATCACGGTCAAGCCATGGTGGGATGAAGGAGTGGGTGGAGTGAGTGAGGGGTGGGGTGGGGTGGGGACTTGCAGACCACTTGTGGTGAGTCCCGGTCAGACTCTTCAGTCCGAAGAATCGTCACTTGTAACCGGCGAGAGAAGATGATCTGTCACATCGATCGACGACATTCGGGTGAAACTGCCACATAACCCTCGGCACACCACGAGCGACCAGCTCCCAATGTAGCGCCAGTTTGGTTTATGCTTCTGATTGCTGCAGTTTATAGTGTCACATTCGGGGCAAATCCGAACTGCTGTAGATTTTTGTAAGCATTCAAAGACAGTGGCACAGACAGCCCTCTTCAGTGCAGTGCACTTAAAGAATTGTACGTCGCGGTTCCCCAAACCACAGAAAGAAGCTCCTGGCTCGGGTTGGAAGACAGATGTCTTTATGAAATTCTGATAGATGAATCTATTCTATGAGGTACACATGAAACTGATGCTGAACATTTCCTTGATGTCATTATCGCTAATCGGTTCCCCTCCCCCTCCTCCCCTCCATCTGCCCCTCCCCCCTCCAGCGGAGTGTGTGTGTGTGTGTGTGTGTGTGTGTGTGTGTGTGTGTGTGTGTGTGTGTGTGTGTGTGTGTGTGTGTGGAATGCAATATCTTGAACATATTTCTGCTTCAGCCGCATGTACGTACCATCCATGCAAGAAAAGAAACCTGCTATCGTGTCAAAACTATAGGAATCAGGAGTTTAATCAGCCACCCAGTAAAATGATGTTGAGGGTCCTGTTGAACAGACTGACGAGAAAAATTGCGGAGGAACTGGCAAGATTGAGGCCCAGATGGTGTAGATCAGAGTACATCTTCAATACCATACAGACCGGAACTTCTCCCCGCTATTACTGAACATCGTAAGGCTCCGTCTACCTTGCCTCCGACTCCCTGTCCAGTACCATACTACAGGATACGGTGGAGAGTGAGCGTCCAAGAGGCGGAGAGAAGAAGTTCTGAAGGACATGTCGTAATCTGGACTGGTCATAGCATCCACGCTTTGTTGCCCAGGATTCAAGACAGAAAACCGAAGGCTGCGGTGACCTCATGACTGCTGAGAAGTCAGTTAGGACACCCCTAAGACCTACTGTCATGGTCATGATCTATACTGCTGAGGGGTCAGTTAGGACACCACTAAGAACTACTGTCATGGTCTGATCTATACTGCTGAGGGGTAAGTTAGGACACCCCTAAGACCTACTGTCATGGTCATGATCTATACTGCTGAGGGGTCAGTTAGGACACCACTAAGAACTACTGTCATGGTCATGATCTATACTGCTGAAGGGTAAGTTAGGACACCCCTAATACCTACTGTCATGGTCATGATCTATACTGCTGAGGGATCTGTTAGGACACCCTAAGACCTACTGTCATGGTCATCATGATCTATACTGCTGAGGGCTCAATTAGGACAACCCTAAGACCTACTGTCATGGTCATGATCTATACCCGCTGAGGGGTCAATTAGGACAACCCTAAGACCTACTGTCATGGTCATGATCTATAAAAGAGACCCTCCTGTGATCTACAGCTGAGTGACATTCAATGAGTAAACGACATTCATCACCACAAACCCTCTGACCCACTGTCACTGGATAATAAATGAATGACGTCATTCATAACAACCCCGTGACCTACCATCATCGAACAGCCAGTGAATGAATGACGTCCATCATTACACTCCTATCAATTACTATCAATGGGTAATCAATAGATAAATGACGTCTGTCACGACCCACCTTTGACCTATTGTGACGGAACAATCAGTAAACGAAGGACGTTCCTCACGACCCCCTTGTGATCAACTGTCATTGGATAATCAATGATTGAACGATTTCAACCACAACGTCCCTATGATCAACTGTCATGAAATAACCAATAGAAAAATGACATCCACCATGACACCCCTATGATCAACTGTCATGGGATAATCAATAAAGGATTGACTTCAGTCATGACACCCCCATGATCAACTGTCACGAAATAATCAATAGATAAATGAGATCCATCATGACACTCCAATGATCAACTGTCATGGGAT
>JADBJO010001433.1:205000-207500 GCA_016801955.1 Conus betulinus
ATGCAACACAAAGAAGAAAAAACATCATCACAACGAAAGAATATTACGAAGAATTATAAGAAAGATCAGGGTATTGAGAAGACTAGAGAGAGAGCTCACAGACAGACAGAGGGACAGTCGGGCAGACATACATACATACATACATGCAGACAGACAGACACTGAGCTGCAGACAAAAACAAACTATAAGCACAGTAAGACAAAAACGACTCTAAGAACAACAGCGCCACCGGAAATGGATCACACCTAGGAACCGATTGGAACCACTGCTCACTTCGCAACTCCCTCCCTCCCTGTCTGCCTGTCTGTCCGTCTGTCTGTCTGTCTCTCCCTCCCTCCCTCCCTCTCTCTCTCTCTCTCTCTCTCTCTCTCTCTCTCTCTCTCTCTCTCTCTCTCTCAGCTTCGGTCAGCCATTCTTCACAGCATACCACATGGACATCAGATAAGTCGCTCTTCGTTCTTTGTTTGTACTGTCTAAATGTTAAATGTAACCTATTTTGTTTTCACTTGAAGAAGACCCAAGAGGTCGAAATGCATCGTGTCTTGTGTACTTTGTTCGTCAATGTCCTCGGCGGAAACTAACCCCACTCTTTCTAATCTTTTCGAAATCCAGCCTGGTTTTCAACTATTATGTCATTATCTTCTAGCCAAGAAATTAATCTTGTATTCAGAATGGATGTATAGCATTTACAAGAAACATTAATCAATGATATCCCTCTATAGTTGTCTGGTTGGTCAACATCACCTTTTTTGAAAATGGGAACAACTATAGCTTTACACCATTCCCGAGGGTAGATCCCAGAGTCAAACACTTTATTGAAAAGCTTTGTTAGGAACTTAACAACCCTCTCTCCTCCTGCTTTCAACATCTCTGGAACAACACCATCTAAACCCCCTGCTTTGCCATTATTTAATTTCCTTATTGCCTCTTTTACTTCTTCTTCTGTGATTTCTTTGTTTAAGCTATCAGCCCTTTCATTACCCAAATCATTAGTAACATTACTTCCGTTTCCCTCTAAATCGTTGCTACCCTCATTAAAAACTCCTTGAAAGTGATTAAAACCAGTCTTCCATTCCAATTCTATCACTCAAACCCTTTCGTGCACTCACTCCACCTAACGTCTTTAATTCTTTCCAAAACTCAGCTGACTTGTGCGCATTAGCTGCCAAGGATTCGGCTGTGCTTCTGCGAAATTCCCGCCTTTTCTTCCTAAGCAGTTTTTTTATATTCCTTTCTACTTAAAGTGTACTCAAGTCTGTCCTTTTCAAGCGTCTTTTTCTTATTCCTCTTGCTTTTCGTAAAAATCTTTAACATCATTATACATTTAACTTTAGCATCTTGACATTCTTGGTCATACCAAGCGCTCTTTTTCTTCTTGGGCGAGATATAGCATTTTTTAACCATACAATGTGCGGCACTCTTCAAACAATCATTAAACATTTCCAAGGCGTGATCAACGTCCAGTTCCAGTGCTTGAGCAGCATTTTCTAATTTAATTATGTTATCTTCACTGTTCAAATTTGCTCTAAAGTCAGATTCTTCGCTTTATCCCACAAAACTTTTCGCATATTCGTCTTACTACTATCAGTTGTATTGCTAATGACCCTTCTATCAGATTCCAACAAAATTGACAAGGTAACTGGTAAGTGGTCCGAATCCACCCTATCTTTCACCGTTAAATATCTCCATTCAAATTGATAAAGCAGTTCAAAAGATGCAACAAAATAATCTACCAGGCTGGACCCAAAATCGGATATGAAGCTACAACTGTCATCAAAACCATGTTCAACAAGTCCGTTCAAAATGCAACAGTCAAAAATGTTGCAAAAGTCAAGAAGCTGTTCACCGAACTGGTTCACTCCAACATCCTGTGAATTCCTTTTGACAATTTCTTTGTTTCCTCCAAATAATCACCATCATCAGACAGACTAAAATCGAGATTTTTGTTGGCTGTGCGAGAATTTAAATCGCCAAAAATCAAGGCATAAAAGTCGTCGTAGGATTCATGAAGATCAAGCATGCATTTTTCTAACACCTCGATACCATATCCATTAGATTCTGATTTCCAAAAGGGGGAATCGTAAGGTGGAATATAGGCTGCAATAAAGAAAACATCCTTATCTGTTCTTTAAAAAATCTTTTGATATTTTCAAAGTTAGAACATTATTGATATCAGTTTCTATTCTTTGTACAAAATCGGAAAAACATTTTTTTTAACCAAAACCATTACACCCCCAGAACATCTTCCATATCTTGATAGTTTCTTAGCTTTTGAAGAGTAAATATGAAAATCTTGAAAAATACTCATGTTAATTTCATTGTCCATAAATGTTTCTGTCAGACAAACAAAATCGTACTTTTGAATAAAATCGACAAACTCGTTATCAGTAAATTTTGATTGCAATCCACATACATTGTAATTAAGAATGCTGACTGGAAATGGGTTTTTTTTAATGTAAATTTTGTTGAAACTGACGTGGGGAGTGGTCAATGTCAGGAA
>JADBJO010001433.1:210000-220000 GCA_016801955.1 Conus betulinus
CCTCCCCCCCCCCCCCCCCAACCATCCACCATCCCCACCACACCTGTGGGAAGGCGATTGTTTTGCATCCATTCACCACTCCAGACCGCTATCCCCCCTAACCATACATCACTCACTCTGCACCCCCTCCCCCCTTTCCTCCCTTATCCCTCCGGCTCCTTTTTCTTCGCCCCCCTACCCAGTCTCTCCGTCATCACAATACGCTGTGTACCAATTCTAACCCCCACCGCCACCTATGTACCTCTCCCACCCCCCTCCACCCTGCCTAACCCCCTGTTTCCTCTCCACCTTCGACCCCCCCCCCCCCCCCCCCCCCCCCCCGCCTGTCGTGGACGGTTAGTGGGTGCCCAGGGCAAGCAAACAAGAGTAATGAAGCAGCTGGGTTGTTGGTTCGAGTCCAAGGAATGCTAGTGAGGAAAAGTACTGTCCTTTGTACCCGTGTAGTGTTGTTCCCCCCCCCCCCCCCCCCCCCCCCCCCACTGGTGGGGTGGGATTGTAAACAAATCGGGGACAGGCAAGGATAGGGTAGGGTGGCAGAGGTTACCTTTTTTTTTTTGGATATTATGTAGTTTGTTTTGTTGCTGTTGTTATTATTTTAATCTATTTTTATCTTTCTGTCCTTTCTGCTGTTTTGTTTTGTTTTTCTCACTCCTATCTTTTACTCGCTTCTTTTTTCCACGATTGCTGCCCCCCCCCCCCCCCCCCACCCCTCCCCCCTCTGTTATTGTTTGTTTGTATGTTTGTGTGTTTTTCTTCCTTGCTTCCTCCAGTTCTTTAGAAATACTCCAAGAGGATCTCTCTTCCTCTTGTACACCAAGTCATTCTTTCATCCAGTACTTCTGGTCTCTTCTCTCAGTGACTGACGGTCAGATCTTTCTCGGTCACCCCTCGCAGCTTTCGTCGTCCTCATTCTTGAACACAGAGCGCACAGGGAAAAAAAAAAAAAAAGACGATGCTCTAGAGGAGCTGCGGATGCCAGAAGTCTGTGCTGACGTCAGAATGACGGAGAGAGAGAGAGAGAGAGAGAGAGGGGGGGGGGGGGAGGAGGTCATTGCCCGCTATGCCCATAGTTTCCCGGTCAGATTGACAATATTCTGTTCACCCCTCAAAGTTCGCTAAGGATATATTCTTTTTTTTTTAGTTCACAAAAGAGTTTGAATTGTTTTTTTTTTCCCATAATGTGAATTGAGAGAGAGAGAGAGAGAGAGAGAGAGAGAGAGAGAGAGAGAGAGAGAGAGGGAGGGAGGGAGGGGGGGGGGGACGACGAGGGAGAGAGAGAGGAGTCACTTTGTACATTTCTGTCCAAGTGCTGGAAGACGGTTCTTTGGGGGTGCCTGGGGCTCAGTGGTTCTTTGCGAGTGCCTGTAGTTCCGTGGTACAGCATCGAGTTCGCACACAGACGACACGTGTTTTGAATCCTGCTGGCACCAAGCATACAGCGCCATTTTCGCTCCGTCGATCAGAATGCATCGTCTTTCTGGTGGTGAGAGCGTGGTGTTTCGTCCCCTTTCTCCTCTCTTTTTGGGTCTTGTCTGCCGCACTTACCATCTTCGACGGATGGGGACGTTAAACCGGAATGTAGTCAACCAAGTGACGAAAGGCTAAGCTCGTAGACGGAGGGGAATGGGATCCTTGGGATAGGGTGTGGAGGAAACTTTTCCACCGCAGTCCTTACCCAGGACAGCTGACGCTTATTCAGCAGCCTTCCCCCGGAGGATCCCCAAACCCCCGAAGGAAGAGAGCGATGCTGGCAACGTTTGTTTTTCAAACCGTCTGAAGGATCGCGTTACCTTCCACCTATGAGGTTAGTCTGTCGTCATCTCGATCCGGCTATCACCAGCTTTGTCTTCGTAACTGTTTATTTAGCGGTGCATGGCGTCTGCGGTGAAACGGAAGGACGCCATGGACGTACGAGGCTGTGGGAAAGGCTTTGTCTTTGGTTCGTGCAAAATGTCAACACTTGGGAACAGCCGTGCGATGAGAGAACCCCTGAAGAAGTCATCACGTGGGTGACTGCCAGTCACAGTCTTGCACTGGGCAGACAAGGAACTGAATCCTTGCAGAACCGATGACTGTCGTATTGAGAACGATCATTATCTTCGTCATCATCATCATCATCATCATCATCACCACCACCACACCCACCACCACCACCACCACCACCACCATCATCATCATCATCATCATCATCATCATCATCATCATCAACATCATTATCATCGTCGTCGTCGGCGGCGGCGGTGGCGGCGGCGTCCTCCTCCTCCTCCTCCTCCTTGTCTTCCTTCTCGTCCTTCACCTCCTCCTCCTCCTCCTCCATCCTTCTCCTCCTCCTCCATGTCTTCCTCTCGTCCTCCACCTCCTCCCCATCCTCCTCCTCCTCTTCTCTACCTTATGTTCTCTCTCCTCCCCTGTCTTCTTATCCTTCTTCTACTCCTCGTCGTCATCGTCTTCCGTTGTCGTCGTTTTCCTAAGACTTTAGGTGATGGGGTTACTGTACCAGATGACTGGCCACTCCAGAATCCTCACCGCTGTCTTCTGTCCTCAGTCAGTTATGTGCAATAGTGTAGACATGTTTTCACCGGCAGGGAGGACTGAGATGTACATGCTCTGAAGCATTGAGAAAAGCGCGGGTATGTTGTTGAGAAGGCCCTGCGCAACGAGGTTTAAGCGTGCATACATATACACATATGGTCATCACTTTCAATCATCCAGTGATTTTTTTTACGCTCTTAGAAATGTTCTCCGGGCTCCACGGCACCGGCGTGGCCGGCTGTGGATGAAAAATGAAGAAACATTCCCCAAACGGACGGACATAATTTGGCCCAGTGAGCAAGAATCCTGGTCAGTAAGCTGGCGTGGGGCATCAGTATCAATTGTAATGTGAACAGCTGGGACAAATAGCAACAAGAACAACAATAACAATAATAATAATAACAATCATAATAACAATGATTACAATACTGCTGCTACTGCTACTGCTACTCCTATTACTACTACTACTACTATTACTACTACTACTACTTATGATCATGATGATAGTAATAATAATAATGATGATGATAATGATGATGATGATGATGATGATGATGATGATGATGATGATAATAATAAAGCGAGACTTACAGAACTCCCAAAGTCTGATATTGAGCGGCACACTATATTACTACAAGAGGCAAAATGGTTCCGGCATAGTCAGATGATTTGGAGTGGAGCCAGCAATCCAGAAGAAGAGCAATAAGCCCAGTGGTAGGAGAGGCTTCAGCTTTCAGTTTGCACGTGCGTGGCCTCAGCCTGCCGACATGACCACACCACATCTACTGAAATGGGACACCACACGTGTAGAGGGTAAGAAGAAGTAAGCAAAACAATGTGTTACGCTTTACAAAAAAAAAAAAAAAAAAACAAAAACAAAAAAAAAATCAAAAGGAAATAACGAGCAGAAAATTAAACATGTGGAAGTGGGGGTGGGGGTAAGGGAGGGGAGCAGGCGGAGGTGTGGAGGATTTTTTTTTTTTTTTTCGGTCCAGAAATCAGCATGACATGACAGATGCCTGACCCCTGGAGTCATGGTGCTAGCAAGAAAAGGAAACACACATACAGATATATACAAACAGTCACACACTTACGCGCGCGCACGCACGCACGCACGCACGCACTCAGGCACACGCGCGCGCACACACACACACACACACACACGCGCGCGCGCGCGCACACACACACACACACACACGTGCACGCGCGCGTACACACACACACACACACACACACATACATGCATACACACAACACACACACACACATGCACACACACACACACACACACACACACACACACACACACACACACACACACACACACTCTCTCTCTCTTTCTTTCTCTCTCTCTCTCTCTCTCTCTCTCTCTCTCTCTCTCTCTCTCTCTCTCTCTCTCTCTCTCTCTCCTCCCCCTCCCTCCTAGTTTGGCGTTAAGCAGGAAGTTCATGATCTACGGGCAGATCATGCATCCCTTTCAAGGTGAACTAAAGAGCCTAACGGAGGAGGTCACCGATCTTCGAGCTAAAAATCTAGACTTTCAGAAGACTAACAGTGACTCGATGCCTGATTATAAAAAAGACTTGATGACCTAGAAGGACGTCTCTAAACGTAATAACTTATTTTTCTGTGGTCTGTCCCAAAAGAGAAAATGAAACGAGTGCTGATTGTGAGGGGGTGTGCTCCGCGAGCTGCTGACGGACAGATTGGGACTGACGGATGACTTTGAATTTGACAGAGTCCATCGTCTTCATGGCAGAGCGGACTCTCCTGTCATCATCGTTGTTTTTTTTTTTTTGTTTTTTTTTTGTTTTTTTTTTATAAACAGAAACTGAAGATCTAACATTCAAAACGGAAATTACAAGGCAAGAACATTTTCATTGGTGAGGACTTCTCGAGACGTGTAAGGGACAATCGAAAAAGACGGACTCCACACATGAAGAAGGCGAGACAAGATGCAGGAGAGCTGCCCTGGTATTTAATACTTGTTGATCGATGGGAACAAATATTCCATCGATAGTGACGACAATCTCACACAGTTAAAAAATAGGGAAACGGTCAGCCCACTACCATCCTTTCTGTGACGTTTATTTTCACACGAGGGTGCACATTTTAACGGACCCCGGTGTTGCTGTCCAGCGAATCTCATGTGAACACTGCACGTGAATTGAAGACGTGGTTCCCTAAGTTATTGCAGAGAACAGTCCGTGTTGTGATGTGCTTCATGCTGTTAACGCACAGGATAAACTGGAACGTGACACGGGTGTGTCGGAAGATGTAATGTGTGACAGGCACCCGATGTTTCGTAATAAGGATGATGACGATGATGTAAATAATACTGTTAATGAAAGACCAAAACATGTTTCTTTTTTTTCCACATTGGAATATAAATGGATTGACTTCTGAATTAACAGACAATGATTTGATCTTGTTTGTCAAATCGTTTGATTTGATTTGTTTTGTTGAAACTTTTGTTGAAGAATTTATTTCTTCTTTTTTTTTTTTCTGACTTTAGAAATATCTCTGTGTGTGACTTTCTGACGGAACTCGACGATTCGACGGTTTGGCTTACTGCGAACGGGCAATACACACGAGACAAATCATATCGATAGATATACATCGAAGGAACAGGCACGAAGGGATTTTTCGGGTCATCTTATGCAGTCGTTCACTCGGAACGAACACCTGGGGTTTTCGCTCCTCGTGTGTGTGTGTGTGTGTGTGTGTGTGTGTGTGTGTGTTTTCGCGCTCGTGCGTGCGTTGCGTGCGTGTGTGTGTGTATCCAGGTTTGTAGGTGATTTATCGCATGTGAGCGCGCCATTGCGAGCTGTTAATGCCCTGGTTGGTGGGCCTCATCTGATTTGCATATGACTCGCTGGACTACTTTTTGCGTTTTCTTTAGCCACTTTTGAATGGGCTACACCTGTAAAGCCAACTTTTTTTTTCAAATGCATAAGACGTTCCCCATGAAGATCCCACAGACCAGGGAAAGGCGCCTTAAAAGAATGATAATGAAAGAAATGTATCGCCCATATCCGCAGGTGAGGTTAGAGGACTGGGTGGTTGCACGGGTAGAGTAGGTCCCAAGTAGGAATATTCCTGGGACAAAAAGGCGAGTTTGGAATGAATCGCCCCAAAGACAGAACCATGTTGGGAGAGATGAACATGTAGGAATTCTGATGGTACAGCAAAAGTTGGTCTGTGGTTCTCGAGACGCACGCATTTTCTGTTGGAGTAACTTTGGTTTTTGTTTTGTTATAATGTTTTTTTGTTTTGTTTTTTTTTTTAACCTGAGAATGTTCGTCTATTAGGAAATTAACAGATATGCGTAATCCTAACAAGAGTCGCAGACGGTCCGTTCCAAAATTGCTTTTGTTTTGAAGATGACTCCAAATGGGAAATAGATTAATCTACACACAGTTTCTCTATTTCAAACATGAAGGTCGATTTTCCCTAGGTTTGATTCACACACACACACACACACACACACACACACACACACACACACACACACACACACACGCACCAGGGGGACATGGCAGATGGGAGTAACCATCAGAGGAGTGTGTGGGGTTAGAAAGGTGGGGACCTGCCTTCACCCTAACCACCAGAACGACAACATGTTACGATGAGCAGACGCCTGTGGGATTCGAACCAGCAACTTGTGACTGCGAACACGGTGCTCACCACTAAGGAGCTACAGGCACCCCCCTGATTAGTGGGCATTGGTATCGACCTGTATCCGACAGGTGGGAACTGTTGGCGTTTATTGATGTTTAGTGCGGGCGCTTGCCGGTGTCTTCCTTTATTAAAGGACTTAGACTGACAGGCCTGTCAGCCCAGTGCTAGTGGTCTTGCCGTCAGAATGGCAGGCCTGTCAGTCGAGTGCTAGTGGTCTTGCCTTGTCGTCAGAATGGCAGGCCTGTCAGCCCAGTGCTAGTGGTCTTGTTGCCGTCAGAATGGCTTGTCGCCTGTCAGCCCAGTGCTAGTGGTCTTGCCGTCAGAATGGCAGGCCTGTCGGCCCAGTGCTAGTGGTCTTGTCGTCAGAATGACAGCCTGTCGGCCCAGTGCTAGTGGTCTTGCCGTCAGAATGGACAGGCCTGTCGGCCCAGTGCTAGTGGTCTTGCCGTCAGAATGACAGGCCTGTCGGCCCAGTGCTAGTGGTCTTGTCGTCAGAATGACAGGCCTGTCGGCCCAGTGCTAGTGGTCTTGTCGTCAGAATGACAGGCCTGTCAGCCCAGTGCTAGTGGTCTTGTCGTCAGAATGACAGGCCTGTCGGCCCAGTGCTAGTGGTCTTGCCGTCAGAATGGCAGGCCTGTCAGCCCAGTGCTAGTGTGTCTTGTCGTCAGAATGGCAGGCCTGTCAGCCCAGTGCTAGTGGTCTTGCCGTCAGAATGACAGGTCTGTCAGCCCAGTGCTAGTGATATTGTCATCAGTGCTTGTCGTCTTTTCACACAAGACGTGGGATAAAGAGGACAGATGTCTTGTGTCATACCATTGGGTTTAATTTCAGAAAAATACTGTGTCAAGTCCTTTCTTTACTACAGGGCATTGGAAGATTGGAGTAATTTCTACTCGGTCCCTTCCCATCTCTGATACCCCCCTCCGCCCCCCCCCCCCCCCCCCCCCCCCCCCCCCCCCCCCCTACCATCTCCAGCCCATGCCACGTCCCCCTCTTCTCTCTCTCTCTCTCTCTCTGTCTGTCACTGTCACACACACACACACACACTGTCTCAGTCGTCTGTCTCTGTCACGCTGTCTGTCTGTCTGTCTCTCTCTGCAAAGCTGTCTGTATCTCTCTCTCTCTCTGCCAACTGTCTGTCTTTCTGTGTTTCAAATGGCTGTCTGTCTCTCTGCAAAGAGCATTTCAAATGGCCGCGTCTGTAATGGAAGGGATGCGGGGAAGTAACCAGTAGGAACAAACTTGCCGTGTTGAAGTGTAGAGAAGACAGGTTCGGCATGGACCCATGTGCCGAGTCCCTGCCGCCCCATTGTCCCCAGCTTGTAATGATTTACAGCTTGACAGTGTCCGCGTCTGCGTCCCCTGCCAACAGTCAGTCACAGCCCCGCGAATACCCCTGAGATAGTCAGTCCATACCCTGCAGCGAGGAAGACAGATGGTGGGCGAGAAGGCGGCGGGTGAGGAGGGGGGGGGGGGGGGGGGGGGGGGGGGGGGGGGGGGGGGGCGGGCGGGGGAGGCAAGAAGGGGTAAAGAAAGTTGGTTAAGACAAGAGTGAGGAAGATGGAAGAAGGGGGGGGTGGGGGGGGTGGGGGGGGGGGGGGGGGGGAGTGGTGAGGGGGAGGGAGGTGAGGCATAAGGAGGAGGAAGCCGAAGTGTTGTGCAATGGCGAGGGAAGAAAACAGCGTGGTCATCACTTTGGGAAGGACGGGGAAAGTTTTCCCGTTTCCGATAGACATACAGACATGGAATCTGGGGAAACGTGGCAATCGACTCGTGGGAGCTTATCCTTTTGCCGGAAGACACAAGATCGTACATACATATATGCTGTTCTTGTCTGTGCCCTTTAGCTTGCAATGAGGTATTGGTATAGGTCTCCAGCTTTCTACTCCTCTACGTGCACATGGTTTGAATTTTTGAGATCTTGTCATCTGTACACGGTTTCAGTTATGTGATCTTGTAATGTATATGTGGTTTACATTGTGTTTTGAGCTCTTGTTATCTACAAGTGGTTCAGATTGTTTGGTTTTGTAATCTTTCTCTAGTCTCTGTACTAGTCTTCGTGTCCTCGTCCCCCCCCCCCCCCCCCCCCCCCCCCACCCCCCTCTTTCCCTGATCCTCTTTGTTTTTCCTCACACACTCTCTTCGTTTTCATCATTTTTTTTGGTCGTTCTTCACCCCAAAGTTGCCGTCCACAGAAGGTTGAGCTGTAACTCAACAATAACTCATTCCTCAATCTTATCCTTCTTTTTATCGTCCTTTTTTTTTGTTTAATGCCCTCCATCTCCATTCATTCACACCCTCCATGTCATTCCGACAGCTTTCTCTTTTCCTTCCTTCTTCCTTTTTCCCCCTTTTCTGTCTGTCTTGCTGTCGACGTTTCTTGCTCCTTTTGGTTTGGCTGTTTAGAGTTTTTCGGCTTTCTTTTTTTCTCTCTTTTTTGTTTTTCTATGCTTTTGTTGTTGTTGTTGTTTCTTCCACCATTTCAGACGATTCACTTACAAGGACTTCTGTAGCGTTCAAAACCAGACATATTGTTACTTCAAGCCATAGGGCCCGATGGAAGAAGGATTTGAACTCAAAACATACCTGGTGCTGTGCGAGTAGTTCCAGATGCGCTTCATTATTTTTTTGTTTCGTTTTGTGTATGCGTGTGTGTGTGTGTGTGTGTGTGTGTGTGTGTGTGTGTGTGTGTGTGTGTGTGTGCGTGCGTGCGTGCGTGCGTGCGTGGTGTGTGTGTGTATTTGTGTGGTGTGTGTGTGTGTGTGTGTGTGTGTGTGTGTGTGTGTGTGTGTGTGTGTGTGTGTGTGTGTGTGTGTGTGTGTGTGTGTGTGTGTGTGTGTGTGTGCTTTGCTCTTTACTTCTACTTTACTTTCGTTGGTGTACTGAAAGAGCTGTGCTCTACTTGTCCGAATGGAGTGTCCAGTCTAATTTTGTGCATGGCGACGGATCGGGGGTGTGGCCGACAATACCACTCAGCCCAGTGCACACACAAGGAGCTGGTGGTGCCAGACAGGCAAGACAGTGTGATTCTGACAGTTTGGGAGCTGTGGTGGAGTGGGTGGGATGGATGATGAGAGAGAGAGAGAGAGAGAGAGAGAGAGAGAGAGAGAGAGAGAGAGAGAGAGAGAGAGAGAGAGAGAGAGAATTGGTGCCAAAGTACAAATGGAAACTTTGGCCGCTGTTGATTTTGGTGCCGGGGGATGGGGGAAGGTGGGGGTGGCGGAAAAAAAGGTGGGGGGGGGGGGGGGGGGGGGGGGGGGGGAGGGATGCTGCATAGGGAGGAAGGAATAATAGAATAGAGGAGACTTAAGCTGGAAAAGGTGTGTGTGTGTGTGTGTGTGTGTGTGTGTGTGTGTGTATGTGTGTGTGTGTGTGTGTGTGTGTGTGTGTGTGTGTGTGTGTGTGTGTGTGTGTGCTGGTGCAATATTTTCTCTTCTTTTTGGCACACAAAGAAAACACCCCATTTCCCAACGCTTCTAATCTATTAGCAAACAAATTGACACATAGCATAATACACACAATACACTCACACACATCACTCATACACGCGCACACACACACACACACACACACACACACACACACACACACACACACACACACACACACACACACACACACGAAAGAAGGAAATGGCGTTAAAAGACATGTGTCACATAAGTTAGTGTGTTGACATTGGTCTGAGCCAAAAGTAAACAATATACAAAGGTAAAGAGAATGAAGGTCGTGATAATCTTCATAACGACACCGTGAAAGGATATTGGCGATGAAGCTTACGTGTCGTGTA
>JADBJO010001433.1:242500-272500 GCA_016801955.1 Conus betulinus
TGGCCTTCTCTTCCGAAAAGTTGGTGATGGGATTTGACGTGTGTGCAAGATGTTATGCGTGCGTTCACACACGGAACCTCGGTTTATAGTCTCATTCGAAGGACTGTATGGGAAATGGAGTCAGAACTAATGTTAACCCCGAGGGGAAAATCCCCCTGCACCGAAACGGCCCGGCGGAGATTCGAACCCGCAACTCTTGGATACGAGTCCTGCGCTCTACCAACTGAGCTATTCCGGCCCCGGTGTTACAATGACTTTGATAGGTAAAGTAAAAAAACGTGAGACAGAAAAAAAACAAAAAACGGGAATAAAATTAATATGGGAAGCGTGTGCCTGTCCTCACGTAGAGATGCATGAATTCCGCACAGAGAAAGTCCTGTATGTGGTACGACAATCCAACACAACACCATTCTCTGTCCACAGTGAGCTGTCACAGTATTAGTGTCAGGCTGCCTTTAAACACCCCCCCCCCCACCCCTCACCCCCGCCTTCTCCTCCCCAGCCCTTTTGTTCTCACACCCTCCCACACGCTGTAGATGTATGGTAGCAGGACTGCGTCCGGGGTCACAATTGCCCCGATTTCATTAAAAAAAAAAAAAAAAAAAGAGACCGCGGTACCAGTTGTTGCAATGTAGTCTCTCTTTCGCAGAACTACTTGCAGAACTTCCGTCATCCGTGAAAAGCCCAGACAGTGCTTGACATCCGGAACTGTCTGATGGCCTGCCGCCATTGTAAGGGGAGGGGGGGGAGGGGGGGGGGGGGGGGGGGGCGATTTTCAATACAGAGAGACCTGACACACGCAGAGAATCCACTTATCTCCTCATGGTGGCGTGTCTACACCACTTGAAACTGAAGACCGACACTTGGGCGACAGCCAGGCTTGAGATCCCAACACACCCACCAAACGTCATGTCAGCAGACAGGACCCCCCCCCCCCCCCCCCCCCTTCCCGGAAACTGGGGTAAGCGGAGATGTTAAATACCGCACTGACACCTCCAGAAGGACCATCTTGAGGATGGCCTCCGAAAACGTTCAGTTTTATGTCAAGCGTCAGCGGGAATTAGCTGTCAACGTGTGAAAAGACTGTCACGTGATTGCAACTGGTCGCCTCATTCTCTTGGGTCTGTCTGCACTCTTGCCTTCTCGCCCCTAAGTGCCTCAGACGAACAGGACCTGAATCTTGTCGTAAGGGCCTCAGGCTGGCTCAGGGCTCAAGCAGGGGCCGCAGTCAGACGTTAGCGCCCTACCTACGTTTAAGCTCAGCTTCATCTGTTGCCATTCTGGTGGGGCGAGTGTAGTGTTGTTGGGCAGGCCCCTCTATCCCACTCCTGTGGAATGGTTATCCCCGGTCTGCCGTAAATTAATTACCTTTGAACTTTCTCCTGACGTCGCGGACAGCTTGACAAAGGGAGAAGACTGTAGGGGGGAGGTGATGTGTTGTGTGATGTTTTGTGCGGTGTGGGGTATTGTGGTGTGTGTGGTGGTGGTGTATGGTGTTTGTCCACGGTGTATGTTTGTGTCCACGTGCGCACGCGCGTGCGTGTTTGTGTATGTGTGTGTGTGTGTGTGTGTGTGTGTGTGTGTGTGTGTGAGAGAGAGAGAGAGAGAGAGCGCAACACAGATACAGACAGAGATATAACATATATATATAGATATATAGATATATAGAGAGAGAGAGAGAGAGAGAGAGAGAGAGAGAGATCGTAAACTTCAACAAAACGTTAATTCATTCACTCATCCATTCGTGTGTTGTCTCTGTCCTTCTCTGTGTCTTCAGGGAGCAAAACCCTTTCGTTCATTACTTCATTCATTCATCCCTTTATTCCTGGCCTGTGTCTGCAGGAAACAAAACCCGTTCGTTCGTTCGTTCATTACTTCATTCATCATTCTTTATTCCTGGCCTGTGTCTCCAGGGAACAAACCCATTCGTTCATTTCTTTCTTTCGTCCATTCCTTTGTTCCTGGCCTGTGTCTCCAGGGAACTAAATCATTCGTTCATTTAATTCATTCATCCATCTCTTTATTCGTGGCAGGTGTGTCCAGGGAACAAAACCCTTTCGTTCGTTCGTTACTTACATTCATTCATTCATCCCTTTATTCCTGGCCTGTGTCTCCAGGGAACTAAAACCCATTCGTTCATTACTTCATTCATCCATCCCTTTGTTCGTGGCAGTGTGTCTTCATGGAAACAAGACCCATTCGTTCGTTCGTTCGTTCATTACTTCGTTCATTCATCCCTTTTCTTCTTGGCCTGTGTCTGCAGGAAACAAACCCTCTTTCGTTCGTTCGTTCGTTCGTTACTTCGTTCATTCATCCTTTATTCCTGGCCTGTGTCTCCAGGGAACAAACCCCATTCCTTCGTTCGTTCGTTCATTACTTCATTCATTCATCCCTTTATACCTGGCCTGTGTCTTCAGGGAACAAAAACCCGTTCCTTCGTTCGTTCGTTCATTACTTCGTTCATTCATCCTTTTCTTCCTGGCCTGTGTCTGCAGGGAACAAGCTCCTGTGGGACCGGATGGGGCAGAAGGAGTCAGAGAACAAGTCTCACCAGTGGTTTGGTGCCACCGTGCAGAGCTCAGGAGAAAACGGCGTCATTGTGGTCAGTTCCCTCTGTCTGTGGCTCTGGAGAGAACATGGGCTGACGCGAGAGAGAGAGAGAGAGAGAGAGAGAGAGAGAGAGAGAGAGAGAGAGAGAGAGAGAGAGAGAGAGAGATTTTTAGACAGACATTCTTAAGAATGGCAGAAAACCATCCATAGTCGTCAAATGAATCATTTGTTTAACTTCTTTTCTATTTTTTCCTTTTTTTTCTTTTTTTTTTTTTTTTTTTACAAAGTGTGTTTTGGTAGGCAGTACTGTGATAGACCGAACGGCAGTGCACAGCAAATTAGGAGCAGAATTGCTCACGCCGTGCTGACGGTAATCAAACCAACGTTCCTCAGTGCCAGTGCCCTCTGCTTCGCCGGAAGTCTGTGGTCCACTTTTGTCAACGGCACACGCGCAGGTCACGCCCGCAGTCGGAGAGCAAATCCTCCGACGACTGCTCCAACCAATGAGAGGACCATACTATTTTCGATGCGGAAGGAGGAAAGGGGGGGGGGGGGGGGGGGGGGTATGGTATTGAGGGACAATTGCTGAACATTAGCAAGGATTTCCGTTTTGACCTTTGGCCCTGAAAGCCAACAGTTTGATTGTGTTTGTTGTGAAGTGGATTCTTAATCGTCATCGTCGTCGTCATCATCATCATCATCATCATCATCATCATCATCATCATCATCATCATCATCATCATCATCATCATCATCACCATCATCATCATCATCATTATCATCGTCAACATCATCGTCATCTAGACTGTTTAAATAATGTGAGGCGGAATGCATGATTGACCAAGTTCTGTAAACTTGCAGGCGATTGGTAGGAAAAACCGTCGGTATTCACAGGCTGGTCTTGTCGTGGTTCCCCTTGATGTAATGGCTGTGGTCTGCAGCATCTCTGTACGTTCTGCACTCCTGGCATTAACTTGGTTTATGCTGTGCTGAAAACGATGTCCTTGTGATTGATAGCGGATTTAGTAATGATCTGCTCGCCTGGCATTTTCTCTAAAGGTCATGTGAAAAACCCCTGTCAGTGTGTTTAAATTGTAATGTTAGGCGAGTGTGACATTATTTGTGAAAGCGCCAGGGAAAATAATTTTTGTTGTTGTTTCGGTGTAATTGAATCGGTCGGCGGGTTCGGCACTTTCAGCAAAACGCTAGGGGAAAAAAAAAAAAAAAAAAAAAACTACGTGCTATAATGAAGTGTTGTTTTAGTCGCATGTTCTGCAATTCCCGCGTATAATCTTATCTAGCGAAATTGTGTGTTTGATCATAAGGATCCTTGTGCTGGTATTGTTCGTAAAGTACTGGCGAAGATTCACATCATGACGTATTAGCTAGTTATTGTATGTTTTTTTTTTTATGTCTGGCAAGTCTGAATAGTCCTCAAAGCACTGATGGAGCTGGCGTTGTGATAGATCTGTTACACACTGTGCAGTTGTAATGTCTGATAAGTCTAGTATTGTTGTTAAGTACTGCCATGGTTACTGGCCCCTTATCTCCTGTTTAGCTGAAAGGATTGACAAGTCTAGTGTCTAGTGGTCTGTTAAGCATTGATGAAAACTCTTACTGTGATAAGTCTGTATCTGGATCATAAGGCTGTGCAGGTCTAGCATCATGTGCAAAGCATTTGTGAAAACGACATTCTTGTTGCCAACCTGTTGTATAGTCGATTGGTTCAGCAGACCTGGCGATATCTAGAAGAAATAAAAAATGACGGGCAAAAAGTTCCATTGGGAGAACTGTGAATCTTCTATGCAATCCTGATGTTCCACTGGTCTGGAATTATATCAGAAAACAGTGTCACCGTGGACAGTCTGTCCCACGGTGGTGTTATCAAGCAGGTCTTGTAATTACCTCTTATTGAGATTTGCAGAAAACTGTCATCACTCTAGGTCTGTTTTACATCGGTAATGTTCAGGAGGTCTGGCATTTTTAGAATGAAAACAAATGAAAACAGTGTTGTTGAGACAGATCTTTGATCAAAAGTTCTTGTATCTGGGCACTTAGGACTTGACGAAAACGACGCCCTTGTGAAAATGTTTACGTTGTCGTAAATTATCCTGCCACCACTCTTTCAATGTCACAACAATTTTGTGGAACAAAAATCTCTTGTGCAATTTTTGGGACGTAGCTCCGGACCAGCATAATCATCATAATTAATCAACGTTCTATCACAGTGACGTTTCATCATAATTAATCGACGTTATATCACAGTTACGTTTCATCATAATTAATCAGCGTTGTATCACAGTGACATTTTAGTGGATTAGCAGTCGAAGATATCGTTTTGTTAAGACAGTGGCCTACGTGTAATTTTAGAGCTCTGCTGGCATTACCAGAAGTCGTGGTTCAAGTATGTATGATCCACGAGTGAGATCCAGTTTTCTAATAGCACCGGTAGCAGAGAAGAAGGCGATACAAATAATAGGAAAGTTGGTTTGGTTGTAATGCGTAAGATTTCAGTGTTATCATGAGCCTGGGGGAAATTTTGTTGTGGGAAAATTCTGTCCGTCCATGTGTCTGTTTCTGTCTGTGATGATGTCTGTCTTCCCATACCCCCCCCCCCCTCTCTCTCTCTCTCTCTCTCTCTCTCTCTCTCTCTCTCTCTCTCTCTCTCTCTCTCTCTCTCTCTCTCTCTCTGTCTGTCTACCTGTATCTGCCTGCGTGTCTGTCCGTCCGTCCGATCGTCGTCTGTCTGTCTGTCTGTCTGTCTGTCTGTCTGTCTCTCTCCCTCTCTCCCTCTCTCTCTCTCCTCTCTCTCTCTCTCTCTCTCTCTTACCTACGTTTGTTTCATCTTTGAAAGAGAGTGTATGTATGTATGTGTGTGTGTGTGTGTGTGTGTGTGTGTGTGTGTGTGTGTGTGTGTGTGTGTGTGTGTTTATACGTATACGTGTGTATGTGTGTGCGCACCTGCCTGCCTGCCGTGCTTATATGCCTGCCTGCCTGCCTGCCAGTGTGTGCCTACGTGTGCGCGTATCATAGCTCAGTGATTTCGCAGACCAAAATTAATATTGAAACCGTGGAAACATTACCGACCAGGAAATGCTGGCTGGAACTATTAGGCAAGGGTTAAAGAGGGAGCCCTGCGAGATGGCACCAACCACAGTTGTATCACGTGCCCCGCATACCTTCGCTGATAGCAGAAGCAGACCTAGCTTCTACCCGACATCTTAGCCCGCTCACCGCACAAAGCACGCCTTGTCGAAGGAGTCGGAGATTTTTTTGGTGTGTCTGTCTGTTTTTCTCTCCCAACGTTAAAACGTTTTTCTCCCTTCTCTTCCCCTCCATTGCAGCCAACCCCACGCACGTTATCCACGCAGCCAAGCGTTTTAAGCACGAGGCTATCGGATGCCAGAGAGAAGTGTCCCTGTTGATAAGCGGCAGTCTTGATGTTGATACAGACGGCCAGTCTGACGGGCCAGGCCACGCGGTAGGCCAGGATGGTTGTCGTAGGACAGGGGTGTAAAAGGCGAGATCAGAGCGTTGCCCAGAGTGTGAGAAAAGAGTTCCCCTACGTGTGGGAGAAACATCCTGCTGGTGGAACCAAAGACGGTGGTCTCAGGGAACAGCCTTAATTAAGGTCACTGTCTTTTGTAGAACCAGTCAGTTGTTTCTGATAGAGGAACAAGAGACCTTCGTCTCCTTGTGTCGACGTAGCTGTTGTGTTATTTCCAAACACAGCATGGTGGGGTTTATTTTGTTATTGTTACTGTTATATTGTTCTAATAATCATGATTCTTATTCTTGTTTTTGAGTTTTCTCACAACACGAAATGAATTGCCGTTTCTGGGTCGGCGCAACTTCAGGTACAGTTGCGATCACTCTTTTTTGTTTTACAATTGTTTCTGTATTACATTTCCAAATGCAAAATGTAAGATATTACTAGCACGACGAGAGAGCGAGCTGCCCTCGTCATTTTTGCTGTCGATTCTGTCTTAGTATCTGCTGTCCGACTGTCTCGCAAAGGCTACCTTAAGCAAGTTCATCTCCCTATAAACAAGTCACGTCAAAGCATTCAAGAAATGTGCCTAACTGAAATAAGTCCATTTCAGTCAAATCAGCGCATATTTTGTCCATGCTGAGAATATACTCTCAACGTACAGAAAAAAAACAGCAGCTCGATATATTCGGGAAAATCAAGAATGACATTTAGACTATAGGCGGAAAAGAAATATTTAACGAGGCGGAGGGCGACAAAAACAAGCTTGGCATGATCAACTCCGCAGCAGCAATCGTTCGGTGCCTTCCTCATTGCGGAGGTCCTTTCCGGCCTGATGTGCAGCTGACGCTTTGCTCATGGATCGAAACTTTCTCACTCCGACTGGCACAGCCAAGCATGCTGAGCACCAGCTATAGTGATTGAATCATGAAGCTGTACAATACCGGAGAAATTTCCAAACCCAGTTCTCCACGTGGATGTAGAACGACGATAATTTCTTTTAAAACTCCGGTTACCAGGTCAACTAGATGGGCGGACCTGAGATCTGCAGCCTCTATCCCATGTAAGCGCGTGAAAAATCATATACGCACGTGAAGTCCACGTCAGCTGCCGCTAGAGTATGGAAACACGAACACCCCAGCATGCATTGCCTAATCAGCGGGCCTACAAACGCAGTGGTGGTTATATACTATGAACACGGTGTATAAACCCCGTGGTTATATACTATGAACACGGTGTATAAACCCCGTGGTTATATACTATGAACACGGTGTAGAAACCCCGTGGTTATATACTATGAACACGGCGTACAAACCCCGTGGTTATATACTATGAACACGGTGTACAAACCCCGTGGGTTATATACTATGAACACGGCGTACAAACCCCGTGGTTATATACTATGAACACGGTGTATAAACCCAGTGGTTATACAATGAACAGTCTACTCGTAGAGAAGGCGGTCCCCCAGAACAGAAGGTATTGAAGGAGAAGGTTGCGGAGTGTTGGAGTAAGAGCAAAGTGATTCTGATTCACGTGTGCTCGTTGTTGGGGATCCCCCCGGTCCCGTTCCCTCACCATCCTCTCAAATTGAAAGTTGTCTTTTAATTTGTTGTTGTAATCCTGTTGATATAACGCTGACTCTGCGCTGAAATTTCTTAAAACACTTAGGAGCTTCGTGAAGGAGGACTTCATCAAGGATTGGCTTTACAGTGGGGATGTTACGTCCTCCTGTTTGTCTAATTTGTGTTATTGAGAAATTCAGACATCTGGTGAACATGAGCAGACGTGTTGACTGTAGTCTGGTTCATGCTGAGAAAGTGGTTGTAACGATGAGGTGTATCCTTTCTCCAAAATTATATTACTGACAGTATTGATGATTCATGAACTCTGCCTGACCGAGTACTGTACAGCTAACCTCATATGAGAAAAAAAGGAGATGAAAATAACAGCGGAGAATAGGATGATAGCAGGACAGAAAAGTATGGTGGGGGTTCTTAGTTTTCAGTGTGGACATGGATTTTCTAAAAGATTTTGAACAATGCATGGCTTTGACCTTGATCTTATTTAATGGCACAAGTCATCAGTCTTTTTTTTTTTTTATTTTTTTTTTTTTTTTTTTTTGCGTCACGTGATTGATTCTACCCAATGAGACTTGATATTCAGTGCAGTGCGATGAGCTGTTTTTATCCGGGGATTCCAGTGGATTACCAAGAGGCGATTTATTGACAAAGATCATGTCCATTTTAGATAACATTTTGGAAACAGTCAGTACATGATGAGGTTTGATTGAGTTACGGAAATTAGCAACATCAGTCAAACGTGACCCTGTCACGTGACATAGGGCCGTTGTCAAAGTTACGAGAGATTGTTTTGAAACTACATCACAAGAACTGGAAATCGTGTGAATGACCTGGCCGTGTTGTTGTCGATCCTGTATCTTGGAAGTTTGCAGACATCAGTAAAAGTCTCTCTCTTGTTTTCTCGTTCGTTCTTTCTTTCTCTCTGTATTTCCTTTTCCCCTCACCCATCCTCCGCTCTCGTGTATCTAGGTCACGTGTCATCGTGACGTTTGATATTCCACGGCTTCGGGCATATATAGAATGGTTTGCGTGTTGGTTACGGGGGTTAAGTTAAACGGTTCCTATGTTGCCTTATAAAACCTTTCGGATGAGTTTTCTTCCAGTTGTGAAAGATTCTCCGGTTTGCTCCTCGTCTCCTTGGTGATAATGTAACACAGAAAGGATCTCGCGTGAAAGTTTTTACTGTGTGTGTGTGTGTGTGTGTGTGTGTGTGTGTGTGTGAAATCTTCTGGTGGGTCAGCTTCATTGTCTTTTTACTTTCCACCGAACCAGACGCTGTCTATGGTTACGGTTTATGTTATGGTTCGTAAGATCTCAGTGAATGTTTTATTACTATGTGCTTTCTTGGTATCTGTCATTTGTCTCCCACGCTCCTGTTTGGTTTGGTTTTTCAACGCTTTATTCGTTCCTTCTTTTATTTCTCTTCTTCTTCTCCTCCTTTTCTCCTTCTTCTTCTTCTTCTTCATCTTGTTGTTGTTGTTGTTTTTTTTTCTTTTTTTTTTCTTCTTCTTCTTCTTCTCTCATCATCATCATCATCATCATCATCATCATCATCATCTTCTTCTTCTTCTTCTTCTTCTTCTTCGTTCCTCCCTTTCCTTCATTCTTTCTACCTTTCTTTGATCTGCCCCGGCCCCCGTTCATTCCTTTTGCTACTTTCATTTTCTTTTCCTTCTTCCGTCCTTTCTTTCTTCTACCGTTGTTCCATTTTTAATCAATCTATCTATTTATCTATCTACCCAAATCTCTTTCTCTCTCTCTCTTTATCTGTCTACCTACCTATCTGTCTATCTATCTATCTATCTGTCTGTGTCTGTCTGTCTATCATTCAGTCAATATATCTATCAATCTGCCTGTCAACCTACCTGTCAGTCTATGTGTACCTATTTTATCTATCTGTTTGTTAAATTTATCTGTCTTTGTATTTGTCTACCTTTTTATCTATTCATCTGTCCAAGCAATCTACCTAGATATAGCTAGATATAGCTCTGTAATCTAATCTGTTTATCTATCTGTCTATCTATCTATCTAACTATCCATCTATGTATCCGTCTATCTACTTATCTATCTTTGTGTCTGTCTCTCTGTCTGTCCATCTATCTTGTCTGTTTGTGTCCTCTCTTTTTGTTATTTTTTTTTCCTCTTCTTGTGTATCCAGTAACCTTTATCATCTGATTAATTAACACTGTACAGCCTCACGTCTTCGTGACAGTCAGTTTCGCATATCAAGTACTTTGGGGTCAAATACCTTTGTCCTGTTTCTTTTGAGGACGCAGAGCCAAGGGAGCTGCGCTGATTTGATGGACTGAATGTACACTTTAGATTGCTGAATACATATATATATACTGTCTGGTGACTGATGTAAACGTAACTGTGCATCTTGATCATGAAGCGGCGGGGGAACCTGTATAACTCGATCAGTTTTGTGAGTCCGTGCTTCTAGTGAGAGTATGAGTGCCAGTTTGCTCACACAGGGCGTACAGTGTGTGTTGCGCGCGCGCGCGCGCGTGTGTGTGTGCGTGTGCGTGTGCGTGTGTGTGTGTGTGTGTGTGTGTGTGTCTGTGTGTGTGTGTGTGTGTGTGTGTGTGTGTGTGTGTGAGAGCGAGCGAGAGGAGAGAGAGAGAGAGAGAGAGAGAGAGAGAGAGAGAGAGAGAGAGAGAGAGAGAGAGAGATGGCTATGAAGACTGGTTCGGGTGGTGTAATAATAATTGAATCCATTCCAGAGAGAGAGAGAGAGAGAGAGATGGCTATAAAAGTCTGGTGCGGGTGGTGTTGTAGTAATAATTGAATCCATTCCAGAGAGAGAGAGAGAGGAGAATGGTTAGGAGAATGGAGGAGGGATGGGGGAGGAGAGAATGGGAGAGGAAAGGGGTCGTTTTGCGTGTTCGTTGGAGTGGGCATTGCTCTCTCTCTCTCTCTCTCTCTCTCTCTCTCTCTCTCTCTCTCTCTTCTCTCTCTCTCCTCGCTCTCTCTCTCTCTCTCTCTGTGAATTGGTAAGACGAGACAGCGATCAATCAATCGTTCAATGATATGGAGAAACTGAACGCTGTCTGCAGAAATCCATTTGCTGTATTAAACGTTTTTGTGTTCTGTTTCATGTGTCGTATTTGGGCACAGGAGAGATTCAGATGGACAATATTCCATCACCATCCATCCCCCATTGCCACCCACACCCTTCTCTTCCACACACCCTAGCCCCGTACTCGCCACGATTCAGAGCCCCCCCCCCCCCCCCCCCCCCCTCTCTCTCTCTCTCTCTTCTCATCATCCCTCTGCCCTGCCGCCTGTCTTCGTTAAGTGTCTTCTCTCAAAGTAGTAAATGAAGAGAAAGTTTCGTCTGATAAACGTCCATATGAAAATCAGTTTCATTGTCACTTTTGAGCGTGACGATCGGAAGCAAGAGCTCGATCGAGTGAGTGGAACTTGATGACTGTGATGGTGTTTGCATGGAGGGTCAGGGTGATGATGGTCGTGTCGTTAATGGATGTGGTGGTGGGAGTGAAAAGACGATGCATTCATTTGTCAGTGCATAAGAAGTGCATGTCCCTTTCTTAAAGTCAGTGCAAAGAAAGCTATGGCTTCTGTCCAAATCAGTGCAGGCGTTGACTGAAAAAAAAATCCTGTGACACTCGATCGTGCAAAATCATCCAAGACTTAGTTATGCAAAAATCATGTGACACTCAATTATGCAGTGTGTTAGTGCACTTGTTTCCCTGCGCTGTGAGAGCTTTTGCATCCTAGACGCACGGAACAATACGGTTATCTCCCCAGTGCCCTAGAAAACAGACCTGCTACTGTGAATGGCTGTCGCTATGACATGCTAGTGACTGGAACCATACATCTGGCCAGCAATGAACGCTGTCTGTTAACGTTCTGCAAAGCGCTTCGGCACTCCCAACTTGAAAACTCGCTGCAAAGGAACAGTTTGTTCCAGTAGTAAATTAATTTGCTGAACAGGAAATTTCTGTTATTGATTGTGAATATGACAAGCAAAAAAAAAAAGAAAAAAAATCTTGAATTTCAAGGATTAGATTACGTTAAAAAAAAATGATGTTTATTACGCTTGTTTTGACTTTATAGTTCAATTGCACTGATCTATGGCGTAATAGTCTTGTCATCATCGCTATTTCCATTATTTTGCCAGTGTTTCAGATTTGTCCTCAGTGTGCTGGTCTGTTTAGCTCTTTATTGTTCGGTCTCTGTCTGCCTCAGTCCCTGTGGTTGTCTCGACCTATGCTTCCTTTGTACACGTCTTTACTGTTGTCTTTCCACTTGCCTGTCTCTCTCTGTCATTTAGGTTTTGTTTTGTTTTTTGTTTTTTCACCTGTCTCCCCACCCACTCCGATATCCTCTTCTCTCTCTCTCTCCTCCCCCCCCCCCCCCCCCCCCTTGTCCTCCCACTTTTCTCTGTAGGTCTGTCTGTCTGTCTGGTCTGTTTGTCTCCGTTCCACCCGACCCAGTTTTCGCACTTCAGCTGTGCTTCCAAAGTCTGTCCCTCAGTCTGTCTGTCTCCCCCCCCCCCCCCCCCCCCCCCACACACACACACACTCACACCTTCCCTCTCTTAGTATTTGTACTTTCTCCTTCCAGTCCTTGTTAGCCTGATCGGAGTGGATCAGTGTCCATATGAGGGAGAGTGGGGGCCATTTTTTACCCTAAACGGAAATGCACTGTCAAACAACAACAACAACAACATCAACAACAACGGGACGGTTGTGTCTGACTGCTGATATTTGTTTTTTCTCAAACGTCCTCAACACACCTCTGTCTTTCTGACCCCCGATCCATGGAAGACAATCGATCAATCACATTCGAAAGACCTGCACTGGATACTTTTCTTTCCCCCCCTCTCTCAACGGAAAGCAGTCGTCGTGCCCCGTTCAATCGCAGGGTCGTACCATCGGGTGGCGGACATATTGCACACGGGCGGCACGTGGGGGCCGCCACGCCCTTTGATTGGACAATAAAGCAAGGGAGCTCAGTCCCCTAACATTAATCATATATGGATTTCGAGCCGCCTGTTGTCGCTTCCCCCGGGGTGCTGTCCCCTGCAACAGCTGGCCGTGGCAGATTGGCTTCCGGCCATTGATCGGGTAACCCCCCCCCCCCCCCCCCCTTCTCTTCCACCATACTTTTTATCGTTGTGTGTGTGTGTGTGTGTGTGTGTGTGTGTGTGTGTGTGCTTTTTTTCTTTTCTTTTTTTTTTTTACTTGTAGTACTGCTGGGTCCAATGCTCCAGTTCTTTGTTGGAAGTCGCCAGAGCTGTTGCTTGCTGAGTGTTATTGACAACTCCGATCATAGAAAAAGGTGAAGGGCTTTCCCTGTTTCCGGGATGATTCACAGGTACCCACTTTGGCCTTAGGGATTTTCTTTGTTCGAGAGTGGCGCAGGGGGACTGTGGGTGGTGGAGGAGGAGGGAAGAAGAGGAGGAGTGGGGGTGGCGTTTCCCGAACTGGATGACCTCAGCCGACCTGATTCTCCATCATCCCCCCCACCCCCCTCAACATGCCTTCATTTCCTCCCCACACCTCCCCCTTCCAACTCTCTCCGTCAGTCCATTTTTTTTTTATTTTTTTTTTTTAATCTCATCTGCATTAAGGAATGATGGTAGAAGGTTGATTCGGAAGAGGGTTCGGGGTAGGCGGAGAAGGGTTGAGGTGGGGGTGGGGGTTTGAACGTGCATTTGATTAATTAAAGTGGTTTCCAGCTGTTTCATTCTTGACATTGCATCTCTCTCTCTCTCTCTCTCTCTCTCTCTCTCTCTCTCTCTCTCTCTCTCTCTCTCAGCCTGTGTGTGTCTGTCTTCACACTCACACGCATCCATTGTGCTTATAAACACGCTGATATTCGTTTCAAACGGGCACTTACGCGCGCGCGCGCGCGCGCACACACCCACACACACACACACACACACACACACACACACACACACACACACAGAGAGAGAGAGAGAGAGAGAGGAGAGAGAGAGACAGACAGTCTCTACCACACTCAAGGCGAAGCACGCAACAGTGTGAGTGTTAGAGCACACAAAAAAAAAACAAAAAAACACATGCAAACCTAGAGGTCAGTCGACCAGAGAACAAAAGAGGAAGACTTGCACACAAAAGAAAACCCGTCTCAGAAAACCTAGAGGTTCTCACAAGACATTCCAGCCGCCGAGAACCCACCAAAGCTCCCATGCACACCGAGTCAGTGCTTTGGGCGGCCTACGGTGCAGTCACTTTCTTTGTGTATGATATGAACCAGCTCAGTGCATCCAGCAACACCCCCCCCCCCCCCCCCCCCCGTCCCTCGCCCCACACCCCTACCCCCTCTCTTCCCACAACGACCATCAAATTTATCAACCAGCCAATCAGTCCAACGACCCGTGGAGTGGTGGTGTGTGTGTGTGTGTGTGCGTGCGTGCGTGCGTGTGGAGTGTGGGAGAGAGGGAGGGGTGTTGTGTGTTGTTATTCTTTGTTCGAGAAGAGGACTCGAAGGGGACGTGTTTGTGTGTGCGGGGGGGGGGGGGGGGGGGGGGGGGGGGGGGGGGCAGAAAGACGAGATGAGGCTGGTTCACAGTACACTTCCTTGGTGTCGCAGTTCCAGACAGCAGAGCCACATGGAACAAACAGCGCGCTGTAAATGGAACCAAAGACAGTACGCCCTACGGAGGAGGGCGTACTATCTTTAATGGAACTCGCATGTCATCCGACAGGCACCCCCATCCACTCTACTCCGGCCCTAGTAGGGGTCCTGTGTCGTCTGCTATTTTTAGATGCCCGTCCACTCACTGCTCAGTCCGAGAGCCCCAGACTACAGGTCTCGCCACGACGAGGGGGAGTGGAAAGGGAAGTGGGCGGGAGGGGCGTGGATGTCTTGCATGTTGACTGTATCTGATTTCGTAGCGATAGGGCCTCAATAAATACGGAAAGAGGGAGATGAACATAGACTAGCTAGATCGTGTGTCACAACTCTTAGTTTTTTATTGTCTTCTTTATGCGGAATAGTGTGAATGCACGTACTGGCACGTACTTGAGAGAGAGAGAGAGAGAGAGAGAGAGAGAGAGAGAGAGAGAGAGCGTATTGTTTTCTTTTTGTGTGTGTATGTAGTCTGTTTTGCTTCTCGTTTCGTACTCCTTAGTGGTACTGCACGCTGCAGTCTTAAGAGTGCGCTTGCTTGCTATGATGGTTTGGAATGAAACTGATTTTGTAAAAATCACCATTTATGATCTTTTGCCCTGGTCAGTTAAGTCGCTGTTGTCTCTCATCACCATCATCATCATCATCATCATCATCACAATGATCATCGTGGGATCCGCTCATCTGTTTTTGCTAAAGTGGATAGACATGCACATTTTAGTCGAAACCGATCATGAATGCTGTTGTGTGTTTGAAGGGAGAAGAGTTTGACCAAAGGCTGTACGCCCTACGGAGGGCGAACTATCATTGTTTGACTCTATACGAACATGAAAAGAAAGTACAGGACAGAAGTGAGGGAAAGTGGATGGTTGTCGGGTGTTGCGGGTGACACACACACACACACACAGAAATACAATAGATAGCAGTCAGTGGTGAGATGAGACCGAAGAGTTTTATATATATATATATATATATTATCTTTGATTAAGTGGATTTTCTGTTTTTGTGTTATAGTTGTAGATAAGTTAGTTTTTTTTTTTGACTCGTGTTAACCTTTTATCTCCGGCCCGATTTTTTTCCGCCTAATATCACGTTATGTGGAAAGACGTAAAATAACAACAACAACTCTCTCTCTCTCTCTCTCTCTCTCTCTCCCCAAAATCTTATTCAATAGTTTTTTTTCCCCATGCCAAATGAAAGTTGAAAGAGAGAGACTGGTTTTCTCAAGAGGATAGCATTCTAGATTGTTATCTGATGACAGGATCAGTATATTCCATTTATTAAAAGGATTTCAGTAGTAAAACCGAGTCGTCATCTCTTTTGTGTGTAGAAGGGAAAAAAAACAAACAAACTAAATAACAAAAAACCAGAAGAATGGCGGGGTGGGGGGTGGGGGGTGGGGGGGATCCGCATGAAAGAGCAAGACGCATATCCTACGGGCTGTTACTATTCCTAAGTCGTATGAAGCAATTCTGAGACCAGTTTCCTGTCCACGTCTGATGCAGCGTACACGGTCACCGAGGATAATGTGTGCTGATAACAACCACATGCTGTAACAACATTTCAGATCAATCGGTTAAGTAGTTTAGGGGGAAAAGCCCATAATACGTTGAAGTGACGGCGAGAGTGGCCGAGAGAGAGAGAGAGAGAGAGAGAGAGAGAGAGAGAGAGAGAGAGAGAGAGAGAGAGACGAGAGAGAGAGAGAGAGGGACGGAGGGAGGGAGGGGAGAGAGAGAGAGAGAGAGAACACGGTGACCCACGAATCCAATGCGACCCGTTCCACACTCGTTGAACGCAGACGATCTAGTGCTGTTACGCAAAGAAGAGCACTTCAACAGCAGCAGCTTACACGCTTCAGATTGCGACATAGACACGTGCAGCGGAACATTGCAACACGCAGAAACGGGCAGCGGGAAAACTGCGATCGTGACGTGCGGGGCAGTCGTGAGATTCGGACTCGCAACATACTGACTATGATGGACTCGGTGACGTGGGGCTCGGCGACCAGGCAATCATTTTTTCATGACGGGGGCTTTGTGAGGAGTGGTGTCCGGCGCATGTGGGGTCAGAACAATCATGTGAACACCACCGAAGCGACACGGCAGCAGTGCTGTGTCTCCTTTGCTGGGCTGTCTGGTAAGGGCTTGGCTACCTTGGGGCCGTGACCACGACAAACCAGGGCGCAGCTTTATAGCGGGGTAGGCGGACAGAGCGGCTTGGGAGTAATGCACTGGAGAGCCACGAAAAAGGAAGCAAAAAAAAAGAAATAAAAAATCCTTAAGGGGGTCGACTGATTCTTTCCCCATAAGCATTTTTGTCCGTGTTGCAATAGCGCCTAGGGGGGTCAGAGTGTGATCACCCGTTGACACTGATCCTACTAACAACCATGTGACATTTGAGGATGGTTTATCAGCTTTCGGTTTATTTTGCGGGCACAGAGACACACGGACAGGACTGAATGATACCCTGCCGTACAGTGCGCAGGATGAGAAAGAAAAGAAATGGCGAAGTGGTAGCGTCGCGGACTCCCGGCTGGGAGGTCGTGGGTTCGAATCCCATCAGAGTCATGTGGTTTTTTTCTGCCCCGACCGGCTCCTACCCAGAGTTGAGTTTGCTACGGGCTCAGTTGGGAAGACTGGGGACCACACAGTCGAGTTTCATCCACTTAACGGATGCGTTTCTGAGAGTGTTGCTCAAATTTCCTGACCAACACTGCAGGTGCCTGTATCTCTCGGGCTGGTTGACGCCGGGATATATTATGAAAGGAAGCGTAGAGTACAGCCCTGTCATGTAGTCTCAGACCGAAATGGAAATCCGTAGCATCATCTTAATCATCCTCATTCTCATCGATCAGCATTTAAAAAAAAATGTCTCAAGTTCTGTGGCCCTTCATGCCCTGCTCTCATGGTGACCTCAGTTTCGATGTCCTCCCCGCGTCTGTGGCCTTGGTTTGGTTCCGTCGGGGGTCACCGGTATCGGCGAGTCCATGGGCGCTGTCGTTGGACAGACGTGGTGGCGCCCTCCGGGGGGAGAGCTCACTCACGCCGTCTCCGCGACTAAGCAATTATTGTCGTCAGTAGGGGGCTTAGTAGATGGTGTCCTGCGTATGTTAGATCAGAACAGGCGCCACTGAACACCACCGAAGTGACTCGGCAGCAGTGCAGTGTCTCCTCCGGTGGGTTGCCTCTTCACGGCTTGACATTGACTGCTCCCTGTGGATTGCCGGTGCCGGAGATGTGGCGGGGCCGACCGGGCTGTAGCTGTGGACGGGGGTGTCGGAATGAGCGGCGTGGGTGTTCAGTTTCATGTCACTTGAAAAAGACTCTAAGAGTCGAAACGTTGTGTATTGCTTTTGTTTTCTTTTTTGACCCCCCCCCCCCCCCCCCTTTTGTTTTCGGACTTTACTACCACCAATCTTCAAATTATATAGTTGTTCTGGAAAAGACCCAGTCAAGTGTTATCAATTTTTATGAGCTAGGAGATTGTTGCATTGTATTCTCTATAGTGGAGAAGGGGAAAGTGAGATGGGAGTGGGACTGGGGGATGACGACGACCTGACATTAAAAGCTCCCTGCGGACTGCTGACACTGGAGCTGCGACAGGACGAGGGCCCGGATGTGGCTGCATTGAGTGATCCGGGGTGAGCGGCTTGACAGGAATGCCATGCAGTGGATGCAGACAATGAGGCATTCCCCAGTGCATTGAGGCAGCACCACACGAAAAGGACTGAGAGACTGACTGCATGGGGGTTGGGGAGGGGAGGCGAGGCGAGGTGGGGCAGTGGTGTGGGGGGAAAGCGGGGGGAAGGGAGGAGGGGGGGGGGGGGGAGGGCACGCCAGGTGGGTGGGGACACTGACGTTGTCACTAGTGTATGGAGTGGCATAGCTGTCGGCTTCGTCATCTGAATGACCTCTCGCCTTGGAACAAAGGTGTGGTGGGGATGAAAAGGGAATGGTGGAGGGAAATTGGGGAGACGTGAATATGGAGGACGGGAAGGAGTACAGGGAAGAGGGCTGAGGACTGGCAGAAATCAGAGAGAGAGAGAGAGAGAGCGTACTGTTTTCTTTGTGTGTGTGTGTGTGTGTGTGTGTGTGTGTGTGCCTTGTTTTGTTTTTTCGTTTGTTACTCCTTAGAGGTACTGCACGCTGCAGTCTTAAAAGTGCGCGCGCGCACAACATTGAGAACAACATTGAGTAAAAGGAAGTATTATACAAATAGACATTTTAAAAAAAAAAAAGTGTGTGTGTGGGGGGGGGGGGGGGGGGGGGGGGGGTACGATTGTTCTGAAAATCAATAAGGTATTGAAGCGTTGCAACATTTAACTATTGCGTGAAACTACTGTCTCTCTCTTTCTTTCTCTCCTTGTCCCCCCCCCCCCCCCCCCCCGTGCAAACTACCCCCCTCTTTGTCCCCCCCCCCCCCCCCCCCCCCCCCCCCCCCCCCCCCCCCCCCCTTCTCTTTGTCATCATCTTTTCTCTTTATGTCTTTGTGTGTCGGTTTTGGTCTCCCTTCCTCTCACTCACCATCCCTCCCCTTTTACCCCTCCGTCTCCCGCCCCTTCTTTCCTCTCATTGTATCCCCGTGCATGAGTATTGCTGTACCTGTATATAGAGTCCACACTCAGTGTGTGTGTGTGTGTGTTGTGATTTGAACCACCCAAGCTCGCTTCCTATCTGCTCTGTCATTGTTTCTGTCTGGGTGTGTTTTTCTGTACCTGCTCTGTCACTGAATGGTGTTTTTCAGTTGAGTGTAAGACTCGGTATGCAAGGGTTTCTCATAAAAACATGGCTGGACTCTCCTGTATGTCTGGTAATGCCCCGTCATCATCAATCAAGAATGCACTGTGTTCAGGTGACGCTGGTGGGATTATCGTCGTCCGTAAATCATTTCATCTCATAGTAGTAACTTTCTCGCGCCAGAAGCCAGTTGCAAGATGGTTTCCTCTTATTTTGCATATGGTTTGCTTTTTCGTCTGAACCGTTCACCGACGGCTCAAGAACGAAGACGCTGACGAGAGAGAGAGAGAGAGAGAGAGAGGGAGGAGGAGAGAGAGAGAGAGAGAGAGTTGATGCACATACTTTTAGAAATAAGCAAGTTAGAAGAAATGGGTTTAGTGTCAAATTCTAAGTTTTTTTTTTTCACCGCCATTTGCTTGTGTTATTGATCCGGGGAACATGTGTGATTGTAGTTTAAGAACAGACTGAAGTTAGATATGACTGATTGTGTTTACAGAAACACGCTTTGTGTTCAGGGAACGTAGAAAGAAAGCCACCGTCCTCAAATAAAACAAGGCAACAAGAGCTTGTTTTTTGTATGGCTCTGTGGAACTCGATTTTCATTATTTCATATCGCTTGTAGTAAGTAATGGATTATTTGTCGAAGTGTCGATGGCAGTGTGTCCTGTTATGGTCGTTTTTCTTTCTTCTTCCCTTTTCATTAAAAAAAAAATTATTGTTGTTGTTGTTGTTGTTTTAATTAATTAAAAAAAAATGTTTCCTGTAAGTCAATTTGGTTATTTGGGTCAGTAGTGTAAGCCTGAGGGGGCGGTGGAAGGGGGGAGAGGGTGGTGGCGTGTGCTCTGTCAGTCACTATGGAAACTGTGAATGGGAAAGATAAAATCCTGTGCGAAGAGAATAAAAATAAATATATAAACAAACAAAATAATGATTATGTGCCCTTTCTTTCATTACAAGAGCAAAAAATCGAACCTTCCTTTTTTGTGTGAAGGCTTCCCTTAGACTCCCAGTTTTGTTGTTGTTTGTTGTGATCCCTTGTCAAGGTCGTCATAGACCGATTGTTCTGTGCTTGTCAATAATGGAACTGACCCAAAACCCCCCCCCCCCCCCCCCCCCCCCCCCGTGTTGTTGCAGGCGTGTGCCCCGCGCTACGTGTACTTCTCCACTCTGCTGGACAAACGGGAGCCAGTGGGCACGTGCTACGTCAATGTGGCCTCCACCACCGAGTACACCGAGAGTTCTCTCCCTGCCGAGGAGGTAAACACACTATTGTTCCCCTTGTTTCACGTGCTCTTTGTCTTCTACTGCCTAGCCGCTACGCATGCAGACTGTTAAGCTGATGGGTGTGGAAATCATGCGCGCGCTGAAAAAAAATGAAGGAAAGAACACGTGCGCGCGCGCGCGCGCGCACACACACACACACACACACACACACACACACACACACACACACACATATATATATATATACACATACACACACCCCGGTTTTTGTTTTTGTTTTTTAAATCGTTAGTGAAAGTGGTGATGAATATAAAAATGAAGATAGTAGCTAGATGGTAATCGGGTATTGAGAGGACCAATATTTGCCATTTTGCGTAAGATTTTTTTTGTCTCGTTTGTACTTCTCCTGCCACCTGTATATATTAAAATTAAAGGTGATGATAGAAGTTTTGGAAAAAGACACCACTCTCATTATTGTAATAAAAGAAGACGGTTCCATCCTGTTTAACGTAATACACTTGGTTGGAGTGGTTGTAGTCGCAAGATACTTGCAGTGTTTGCTCGGTTTCCGATGGATCAGACAGGATGAAGAAGAGAGAGGAAGCTAGGAGTTTGGACTAGGTGGACATTTTTTTTTTTTTTTTTTTTTTTTTTGAAGAGCAGAAAGATGAGATGAGGATGAGTTGAAGTGTGAGAAAGGGAAGAAGTGGTTTTATGGAAGAGAAAGGGAAAGGACGGAGAGGATGAAATTTGATTATGACAAAAAAAAAATCAAACGTAGCAAATAGAACACAGTCTGTGGAACGCTTATTTTGACATACTAAACAAACTGAAAACAAACATCTAATAAAAAAAAAAAAAAAAAAAAAAAAAAAAACCCCGACTGATATGCAGAGAGAGAGATCGAGAGAGATGCATGTATCATCGTCACGTTGTTGATAGAAAATATTTTGCTCATGAATGCGTATTTTCCAATTCCTTTTGAAGATGTGTCTTTTATTTGATTTTACTAATTGTGGTCTTTTTTTTTCACAGGCCCAGCTGCTTTCATCGAATTGTGTTTGCTGCACATTTATTCATCGTATACTTTTGTTTTCATATTTGCAGGTCTATCAGTGTTTGACAAGTTTATGATTGTAAATTGTATTTCAGAACTTCAGATTGTGTATTACGCTGCACGCCGGAATATGCCACACCACCAACACTGGCCTTTCAGTTGAGCATCCCAAAGCTTGATATTTGCAGGTTCCGTTCTTTTCAGTGGATTTGGACCACTGATGTCATGACTTAAGCATGAAAAGCAATTGTGTGTGAAGTACTTTTCTCTTACGTATTTATTATTATTATATTTTTTTTTAATCTATTGTTGACACATTTTGGTCCGTGCTTGTCTTTGCTTTTTGCACCTGTAGAATAATGCTTAAGGCTACTTAACCGTAGCAATGGTGTACTCAAATTCCAGTTTTTATGACAGCTTACTTGCAAATTATCTTTTTGAAAAATCTGTTAAAAAGTATGATTTATCAGCAAGCTTCAGAATCTGATTTTGCTTCTTCTTCTTCTTCTTCTTCTTCTTCTTTTTTTTAAAATTAAGTACTTTGAGTATTCAGAATAATGACACTAATCAAATTGTGTTTTAATTGATACGGAATGGTCTTCCATGCGGGTAACAACATGAAAAGGATATTTTGTCGACTCATTTCAGGAAACTAATGAATTATGTATTCTTTGTTATACTAATTGACGGTTGGTTGCAGTGCGGACGTAGAGTAGTAACTGTGGGGCTTGTGTTATTATGTTATGACTAAAAATCGTTGCAGTTTTGATAGTGATCCTTTTATAAACATTTTTTTGTTCTTTATCTTTATTTAGACCTGAAATTTTTACCGCTCAAAAAAAACCCCTTTTGTCATAACCCTCTGGGAAGATACTTTTTTTTTTTTTTTCCTAATCTGATGGCGCTGAATAAGAAAGTTTGGCATTCCTTCATTTGCAACTCTCTGAACGTTTTCGCGCCTTCAACGTCTTGATTATTTTGATTAAAATGAAACAAAACAAAAAAAAAAAAGGATTTATATGTTTTTGATAATGGCTTCGTGTTTCCTTTGGATATTTACAAAATGATAAAGAATTTGTAAGGTTAGTCTCGTCAAAAGATTATAGCCCATTTTCTTGGCTGTCAACTCCTGCCTCCCACTACCCCGTTTCCCCCCCCACCCCCCCCCCCCCCCCCCCCCCCCCCTAAAAAAAAAAAAAAGAAGAAGAAAGGTATTGTGCTTCATAGATAAATAAAAAGAACACTATATGTCTAGAATTAACTGTAATCAACAACTTAGATACCTAGAGATAGTACTCATTCCCTCTCTCTTTACTCCCTCTCCTCCCCCCTCCACAGACCCCCCCCCCCCCTATCCTTTTTACCTCTCTCTCTCTCTCTCTCTCTCTCTCTCTCTCTCTCTCTCTCTCTGTGCAGTACTCAGTACACACTCAACATCGAAAGGTCTCTTACTTTCCCATACAGTGTCTCGGTGTTGCCTTTCCCCAAATTACGCCAGTCATGATTAGCTGCAAATTACGCCGATTATGATCAGCTGTAAACAGCATCCAGGCAGGACACCGTAGAGTACCAGCAAAACAAAAGCCGTCAAACAAGCAAGAACACGGAAACATTGCTAAGGCAGTGAGGACGCATACTGTGCTGCCAGCCGACTGAACTGAGGAGAAAAAAAAAAAAAGACAAAGAAACAAAGTGAGTCATAGATACAGAGAGTCTTTGAAACGAAAGGGACGGAATGAACATTTTGGAATAATGAAGTCCTATGTGAAGCGGTTTGTTGACGTTCAGCATTAACTAAAAAAAAAAAAAAAAAAAAAAAAAAAAAAAAAAAAAAAGGGGGGGGGGTAAATTCTGCTGCCACAGTGAATCAGTTTAAAGGCACATCGTTTTCTGGCTGATACTTTACGCGATGCCCAAACACCTGACACAGATGCAGACAAGAGGCTTACAGACCAGAAGGGACCCCACCCTCACCTCCATGGGGCAGTTCCAAGACTGCCCATCATCACTGTCCGACAGATTTCTCTGGAAAGAACTCCTGATGGAGCTCCATAAGAAGAACATGCCGCCAGTAGCGTGGAGATACATTTGGTTAAATGTTACAGTGCCTCTTGCCACAGCCGTGCTGCGGGTTCTTTCATGCCTGCTGTCTTTATGCCGCACACGGACTTCTGGCTCATTGTCTGTCCAGAAAGACTAGCACGCCGGACCGTACATAGTCTGGCGCAGAACGTGGAATGAAGCAAAACTCGGTTCATACTGGACTCCGCGTTGCTTTCGTTAATCAGGCAGGTGGTATTATCCGCCCAGGGCTACGTCGCCATAACTTCACAACGGGACAGCTGAAGAAACAGCTCTGTCTACAAAGGGTTTTCTGTTCCCATTCTGTTGGGTTAAAATGGCATCTCCACCATCGGCTTCTTGAAAATGACAGAAATACACGAATCTTCCGTTCACAAATAAACTCACATTGTTGCTCTCTTAGATTTTTTTTTTTTTAATGCTCATAACGGTTCGACCTCTCCATTCTGACCTATAAGAATTGCTTGAAGACTGGGTCTTAAGGGAGAAGAAACTTCAGAGAACGATAAATCTGACATGAACAAGGGGAAAAAAAAAAACCGCTACACAGAGGTCTCGAAAGGGAGGGAATCTTGACTGGCTAGTAAATCTAGTACAAAAGCAAAACATACTTGCAGACAAAAACACATCTTAACGGGAGGGATGACAGTAGTACAGACAAAAGAGGAAAATATTGCAGACAAAGACGGGTCTTTAAAGGGATGGACTATCTATATTGGGGAGTAAATGTAGAACAAAGTTGAAGCCATCTGAGAAAAGAGGTCTTTAAAGCGAGAGGGAAGCTCACTGGGAGGTAAATGTTACGCTAAGGTCGAAGGAAAATGTTCGAGGAAAGACTGGGTTTTAAAAGGATGGAACCTCATTTGGAGGTGAATGCCGAACAAAGGTAGAGGAACAGTATTCGAGGAACAGGTCTTGAAAAGGATTGAATGTCATTTAAAGGTAAATGTTATACAGACTAAGGTAAATGACAAATGTTCGAGGAAAATGTTTGAGGAAAGACAGGTCTTTAAAAGGATGGAATCTCATTTTGAGGTGAATGCCAAACAGATAAAGGTAGAAGAAAAAATGTTCCAAAAAAGACAGGTCTTTAAATGGATGGAATCTCACTTTGAGGTGAATGTTACACCGACAGTATGTTCCAGAGAAATAATGTTCCAAAGAAGACATGTCTTTAATGGGACAGAGTCTTCACTAGGAAGTAACACAGACGAACATAAAAATGCTTTTCGAAAAGACAGGTCCTTCATGGGAAGGAGTATCTGTGTTGTGTGTGTGTCAATTATGAGGAGTCACAGAACAACTGATCAGTCATATCGGGCTCACGGGCTGTTGAAATTGACAACGTTGGACACACGGACAGATCGGGCCCACAGCAAACTCAGCCGGCCGGTACGAGCTTGAGTGGTAGCCCAAAGGAAAGAAGAGCATGGAGGCTTTGGGTAGACCATTGAGTACATGACCTAGTGGATAACACACTCTCCTTGGATGCAATGAATTCCCTGGTCCGTGATTTCACTACCACCCTTTGTTAGAAAACTGTTTTAAGTAAAAAAAAAATAGAGGTGACGATTTTTCTTCTTCGGCATTTTGTAGGTTACAAACTTAGGACCTCAAAATGGAGTCACTTGCAGAGATAATGACCCTTCAAACAATCTTCTAAAATTGCTGTAAATTTTGTTTATAGTTTTCTCTCTCACACACACATGCACGCACGCTCACGCACACACCCACTACCCCCCCCCCCCCCCCCCCCCCCCCCCCCCCACACACACACACACACACACACACACACACACACACACACATTCTTCACCTCCCACGGACACAGACGACCGAAAAGTTTTCATACCGTCCCACAGGGGTTCGCCTACGTGTAGGAGGAAAAAAGAAGTCAGGAGGGGGATTGATCGTTTTTGGTGGGGCTAAACACACCGCACAAGTTTTCTTGCAATGAAACTACATAGCGGGTGGCCGTCTTTCCTGTCCTGGGAGATAAGAAGGGGGGGGGGGGGGGGGGGGGGGGGGGGGCAAGGGGGGGAGTGCTCTGAAAGACGCTGGAGGGAGGAGAGGAGTTAGACACATGATCGACACGTGACCAGAGCGACCCGGCACGAACAGTCTTGTCCAGAAAGGAGGCGTTTACACATCGCGAAACTCTTAACCTCCCCTTCCAGACATCCCCCCCCCCCCCATCATCTCCACCTTCGTCTCCTATTCCTCCCCCCCTTTTGGCTTCTTCACAACCGCACGCACGCCCCCCCCCCAAGGTCACTGTATATCCTGTTGTATAGGGCATGTACCGTCCGTCAGATTGCTGTACTGTGTGTGCCGTGCAGTCTTGTTCCAACAAGAGCATGTTCAGTAAAAGAAAAACGTGTAACGCCATGTGTGCCGTGCTGCCTGGTCCCACACGGAGCAGACTCACCTCGCTTGGCATCATGAAGTAAATGACGAGATGTTCACCATCTGCGCCACTATCACCACCTCCAGCCTCCACCACCTCCTTCACCTCACATCATGGACGATTCCCTTATTACTACTACCACCAACCCTTTGCCCTCCACCATACTTCCCCCCCCCCCCCCCCCCCCCCCCTCCCTCCCTCATCCAGTCCACATCTTCCCCTTCCCTTCTTCACATATTCCGTGAACGGTTTTTGTAGCATGTATTTTTATTTTTATTTTGAGCTGAACCAGGTCTCGCTGTGGGGGGCTTGTGGTTTCTTGTGTTTTCGCTTTTTTTCAGTTATTTTAGTTTGATGACGATAACCTCTTTATCGGATTTCTCTTTTTTTTGTTTTTTTTGTTTTGTACTGTATTCATTTACCAGTTTATGGGCTTTAAGCTGCATCGATTAGATGGCTAGTTTGCTTTGTCTTCAGCTCTGAGTAAGTGCATTCTGGTGTACGTTGTAGATAGCTAGTCTCTTCTTACTTTCTTTCTTTTCCCCACAACCGATTAATATGAGAACGGTTCGATCTATATCCTGTTGCTCACTTAAAGTAATATGCATCTCCTAACTTGTTGATGACAGCCCTGATATGGTCCCTCGCGATCGGCTGGGCTATAAACAACATGAATAGAACTTTCTGATGTACACATAAACAGTAAAGACCGGGCGTTTGGTTTAAATGCGAGTATTATTTTGTGCGATTACGTTATTGAGTCGCATCATCGACGCTAGGAAATCAGCCGTTGAAATCTGACCTGGTGTGGTGTGTCTTTCATCACTGGAGGGCACGGTCCGCTGTCGCATATTACTTTACGTAGGCTAACAACTTTGCTTCTACTTGTCATTCTCTTTAACATACTTACAAATTCAACTTACTGCTCTGGTATCCAGTGGATTTTCGTTTCTTTTTTTTTTTTTTTTTTTTTTTTTAGTTTTGTTTTGAAATTAGTACACGGTTCATGTATGCATTGTAACAATGTATTATTAGAAAACACAAGAACGTACAGTTAAAAAAAAAGCTGTTTTTGTTTTAGTATGTTTTGCATAATTATATGCTGTTTACATGCGCAGGCTTGCACGCTCGCGCGCGCCTGCATATCATGTTTTCCCACACACATATACGTACATACATACACACTCACGTGTTGGCTTTCAGATCACACTGCATCTTTTAGGAATCGTGCGCTAGAAGTTTGTAAACGCTTTTGTGCTGTTCATTCAGAGATGCGTTTCAGAATTATGAAAAAAGTGATAATGTTTGCCTTTTTTTTTGAGGAAGACAGTAGCAAAAAAATTTGTTTAGAAAAAAAAATCATGTGTGAAAATTTGCAGTAGTGGCACAAGTATGTTGAATCAGTTTTGAAAGTTGTTTCATCACAAAGAAAAAAAAGTCCATGTTTGGCGGTTCCTCCTAGAGCTTATTTTGAATATGCGTGTTAGAACGGAACCAAGTTCTCAACGCTGGTAGATCCAATGATTGGCATGTTTCGCCATCAGTCCATCAGTGTGGGAAGTTTCAAATCTGAATACATTTCTTTCTGTACTGAAAATTTACAAGTGCCTAATCGTAAGACCTGTATATGCGAGGTCGACAAGAATAATTATGACTGGAAAACTGAACTTATGGGTAATTCCGTGAGGAACACTTAACGAGTTCCACTTGATGATATTCGCACAGTGAAGGCTGGATCATCAAGAACAGCTTTCGCCATGTGGGCATGGTATTCATAGTTCAAATGTTAGTGCTGTTCTCCAAGGTTTCATTCCGGGGTCAGATCAGAATTTCCAGACAACTTTCGGAAGTAATGTATATTAGAAAAATCTCATCTCCCAGTTTCACCAGTTTCGCTCCAGGTTGATCCTCATTGAACGTTCCTGCTCCCAGGCGTACTGTGTGCCTGTCCTCCTCCTGGCTTAAAGCCATTGGGATACCAAGCGCGGGAAACGCATCTCTGACGCACAGCACAAAAATGACGTCACAGCAGTTCCGCATGTTTTCAGTCACTGCTTTCTCTTCACTACGCTTTACTTCCACAGCCTTCAGTCCCGTGGCCAGTTCGAACAGGCGATAATGTTAGCAACGTGTGTGATGTGATGTGAAAAACAAGTTCGTACACAAACAATACGGAGCTTAACGACAGAGTAAACGAACATCAGAATAGTTTCTGCCCAGGAGTGAAAAAGACTACACTTGCCAGATCCTCATTGTATTATCAGACTGACTCTCGTGATTGGACTTGAACGATGATGACAAAAATGGAAAAAGATGTTGTTTTTTTTGGCATGGCGTTGCTTAACATGGAAGATAATAGCTTTTGGTGTCCTTGTGGTGATGCTTGACACAATGTTATGTGATAGTTAAGATAAAGCTGGTATCAGATACCGAAAATCTGTTCGTTATGATGCTGCAGTGGTTAGTCTTGTGGCATCAAATTGTAGCGATCAAAGGAAAAAAAAAAAAAACCAAAACTGATCTCGCAGAAGTAGAGTGCGTGGCTCCTCTGTTGAATCTCGCAAAAGTAGAGTGTGTCTCCACTGTTGATTGCTGCATGGCGTTTAACAACAACAAAAAAAAAAAAAAAAAACAAAATTGCTCCATGCTGATTGCTAGAGCTTAGACTGCGCCAGAAAATCATTCAAGGGCGGGGTTGTGTTGGGTGGAACTGGAGTAATGAGCGGAGTAATGCTCACAGAAAAGATGTGGTGAAAAACATCACTCTCACAAAGCTCGCACACGTTGTTAGCGTTCTCGGCTGTTAGAACGGGTCCCAGGTCCCCCCACTTCCACGGTTTGCGGGCTATTCGTGGACCGCTTTCAGCTTGCGTTACTACTAGACTGTATGCAGCAACTAATAGAAGAGCCTGATTTTTTTTTTTTTTTTTTTGTTGATTTTATTTCTCACCTGTACCTTGTACGTATACTATGCTTGTTTTGGTTTTGCATTGATATTATTTTGCGGTGTTTTAATACAGGCAGGATGTCCTTGTTTTTTTTTTTTTTTTTTTTTCAGTATACTGAATTATAACGGCTGTTTTTCTCAGATTTTACCATGCTGATGTAAAATACAAGACTCTTGGCCTCTTGGCGTCTACTCTCTTTATTTACAGAGCTCATGTCTAATTGGGGGAAAAAAAAAGCTTTATTCTTGATGTTCTTGATTACATGAACCGACCTTTTCGGTTGTCGCAAGGACGCGACGGTAAGAGCATGTCGGCTTAACTCGATATAAACTGAGAATAAAATAGCTCAGTAAAGAACGCCAACAATCATTGAATTTGAGTCTTCAGTTGAATTTGAACCGTCTCTGAAAAAAAAGCCGTTGAATGAGATTACGTCTTGAATTTGGTATACTGAAAAAAGGGAATAGCCTATGAGTATTACGGACGCTTACCTTGTGACTTGGGTGGTTTGGTTTGGTTTGGTTTGATTTGGTTTGGTTTATGTTGGGTTTGATGTGCATAGTGCCGTGTTTAGCAGATGTGTTGTCTGGGTCTCTCACGGCGGGAACGTGGTGTATCTTTTTTGCATGGGGACCCTACCTTTCCGTTTCACCTTGACCCTCTAGCTGTAGACGACAGTCCGTACAGCGACCAGTATCACAAGAAAGGCTTCTGCCAAGCCGGCTATGCTGCCTCCTTCTCCGAAGTAAGTCACGATGCTGCAGCGCCCTCTCCCATCCGCCAAGGATTTGACTGAACTGTATTTATCTCCCTTTGATATAATTCTGTTCTCCCCCGTTGGGAAACACGTCGAGGATGCATAATTTTTGTTTCTTTGTTTCTGAACAAAACACAAAAAAAAAAAAAAACAAAAAAAAAAAAAAAAAAGGGGGGTGGGGGGGGTGGGTTGTTGCCATGTGTGCAGACCAGGTTAGTTTTTTCTCTTGCTAAAAGTATTCAGTTAGCACCTTGCTTCGAACCTTTCCAGGTTTCTGGAATTTTCTGACGCAAAGGAAATGTTTCTCCAGCCTCGTCTTGACCATGAAAATGTAACAGGTTGTAACCGCCACAAAGATCGCACTGTCCGCTGCGCGTTATTGTCTCAAACAGAGACAGAATAATGAGTACCGTGAAACAGTGTTGTCACCCCTCTACCCCCTTCCCCTCCACCGCCCTGCTTCCTGGGTATGGTCGTTGGAGATGACGTATGTGGGCAAATGACGTGTGGCTGGTCTGTGTTGGGTGGGGTGGTGGTCTGCC
>JADBJO010001433.1:280000-282500 GCA_016801955.1 Conus betulinus
GTGTGGAGGCAGGATAGGGGGTGCGGTGGTCGTGTGCGGCTATATGTGGACTGGATGAACTATGGGGAAATTAAAAAAAAAAATAAAAAGGGAACGGATGAAGCATTGTTTTCAGCGCGTTGCACAGTATCAATTCAACAGATTAAAAGAAAAAAATAATACATTAAAGGTAACAAACTTGCCAGCTTTGTTAGTGATTCATGCGAGTCAGAACTTTTTGATTTATAGGCGATGCGTTTTTATTTGTTCTTCCGACTCTACGCAGAACCAGTTCAATAAGTCAGGGGCTCAAGTGGTTAAGACGGAGGTATTTCATTGAAATTTTCACGTGTCTCTTTATTCAACTCTTTGCTTTTTATTGTGTATGTCAGCGGATCCAGTAGTGGTACAGTTCCATCTCCGTCTCGTCCCCCCCCCCCCCCCCTCTCTCTCTCTCTCTCTCTCTCTCTCTCTCTCTCTCTGTCTGTCTGTATGTGTGTGTGCGTGTGTGTCGGTATAGGCTTTTTTTTTTAAATTTTAGATTCAAGACAACTCTGGCACGTGGCAGATGATGAAAATTAAGAAAAGTTTTGATTTTCTCTTCTTACTGTAAGCTATCATGAACTTGCTTTATTTTTAACCAAACCATCAGACGGGACAACGAACAAACCAGCAACAAGGAGAAGAACGGGTCGATTCCTCACAGACAGTATGCATGCTCCGGGAGTTGTTTGCATGAATGTTGTTGACTGTTTTCACGTGTTTTCAACTCAGTAATTCGATGGTGTCCTAAAAGCAAGTTTAGAACAGAAAAGTTTTCATGTGTTTGTGTTGTGGGTTAGAAATTAACAGAAAACTGATCAGATGTGCTCTAACACGGGAAAACCTGCTATTAATTATGGTAAGTTGTCAGTAGCAATATATATATATATATATATATATATATATAATTATTGTGATCTCTCTCTCTCTCTCTCTCTCTCTCTCTCTCTCTCTCTCTCTCTCTCTCTCTCTCTCTCTCTCTCTCTCTCTCTCTCTCCATTCGTTCTTCGAAGTTTGTTTATTATTATAGCAATGGTTTTAACATATTTCAGCCTTTTATGGCTTCCGCAGTCAGCAGGGCTATAAACATGACATGATCTCATCCTTGCTTTCTTCCGATTTTTGTTCCTTTGTTTGGTTGGTTGGTTTTTGTTCTTCCTTTATATATATATATATATATATATATATATATATATATATATATATAATATATATATATCTTTCATCTTTCTATCATATCCATTTATTTTCCCTTCCTTCTTCGTTTCTTCCTTTCTGTCTGTTCTTTTGGTTGAAAAGATCGTCTATATTGGAACGTTTTAGCCTCACTTTTTTTTTCTTCATATTTTGAACTCTCTCCGTCCTTTATTTATTTTTTTTTTTTCTTTTTCGCTCTCTCTGCCCTTCTCTCTATCGTTTCTTCCTTCTTAATTTCGTATGTTCTTTCTCTCTCTTCGATTTTTCGTCAGAGCTTTTCGAATTTCGTTCAGGAAAAAACTCTCAGTTCCTCTGTTGCCTTGAGAGACAGCCTATTACTGACTTGATGCTGTGTCAGCGTTGTTTCCTTTCCCAAGGGCGAGCACTCCTGAAGGCTGTTGGGGCGATGCCGCCAACTACCACCAGCGTGGGGGGAATCGGTTGACGTTTACGTGAAGTTTTTATTTGATTTTATTTCACTTTATTACGTTTGCTGGGTTATTGATTGGCTGATTTTTTAACGTTTATTTGTTCGCTGACGTCCCGTGTTTATGCAGCCTACGACCCAGTGCTATAGCGACGTTTGGGTCAGGTGCATGCCCGTCATCATTCCCTGGATTGGGAAAGCACGCAGACGGACAGACGATCAGACTGAAGACAGACAACCAGTCATATAGATGGAGAGACAGGCAGTGGGCTGGGAATAATTATGCAGAAAGCTGTGCTGCCAACTGTCTGGCCTTTTATTTTGTTATATTTGTGGTATTTGGCTTTGTTTCATGTGCACTGTATAATTGCATTTATCTCGCAGCTCAGTTTGAAACAATAGCGCTGAACTTCAAGCGGCTGTTTACAAAGATGTATGTGCTGCCTTTTTCGTTTCCTCCATCAAGACTTTTAAAACACGCTTGTTGTCTTGTTTTTCTGTTCTCATCCACATTAGTACAACTTGGCGTCGTCGTCGTCGTCGTCGTCGTCGTCGTCGTCATCATCATCGTTATCATTATCATCATCATCACCACCACCACCATTGTCATCATCATCATCATCATTGTGACCATTTAAGACCGAGCAAACATCCGACAGTAAAATGACGTTGTTGTGTGACGAAAGTGTGATGGCGTCATGTTCCCGGCAGGTAACCTGGGCTTTCATAGACAAGGGGTATGTCAGGCGGGGTTGTCTGTGGCCATCTCTCTCAAGTGAGTGACCGCCCTTGACGGCGGGTAACCAGGTCATGCGCATGGTGGTGCCTCTCTCTTTTCTGGGGTGAAGCAGCTTC
>JADBJO010001433.1:297500-300000 GCA_016801955.1 Conus betulinus
CACCAAAGAAAGTAGAAAGGGCTCTCTGCTTTCTCTGCTTACACCGATTTGTCTTTGGGGACGTTCTGGTGTGATTAACACGCTATCCCTGGCAAACATGTGTGTCTGAACCAGGATTTATATAGTCAGTATGCCACAGGAATGAATCGATAACATCTCCGGATGTTGTGCGAATATAAAGTTTATAAGAGCAATGAAAACACACACGCCGACAGATATTTGGCGGATACTCGCTAAATTTATCTACAGTGTAAACAGTTCTCAACAATGAGGACGAGGATATCAGCTGTGTATTTCATGAAACTGTGCGATTAAGTCGCCAAAACATTCAACTTTAGAAACTGCTTTCATATTTTCCCTGTTGCAAGAAGGCTGGTTTTGATGTGTCAGTCAAAAGGTTACTCGTCAGAGATGACAAGTGGTTACAGCCATGATGCATTCAGATATGTTATGGTTATCAGATTTATCATCGGAGGTGAAAAAATGGCCAAAAATATGATTTATTATCGACTGCTTTTCCTTCAAATGCGAGCGTGCGAGATTTACTTGAGCTGTTTTGTGTGTGTGTGTGTGTGTGTGTGTGTGTGTGTGTGTGTGTGTGTGTGTGTGTGTGTGTTTGATAGTATGAGGATTCCAGATTAACTGGCAACACCTCTAGACGTTGATAGGATGTCAGTTTTTTGTTTGTTTGTTTTTTTTTTTCACAGGCGGCAAGCAGTGGATGTTTTGTGATACTAGGTTTGTATGGGTCAGAAACAGCTGTGGATGTTTTGAAGGTACCGCACTTGTCTGAGCTTGGAAAATATCAAGGTGCCACGAGAACACCAGCGTGCGCTTGAGTCTCTCCCTCGACTCTCTACTTAATGTTGAGCTCAAATTACTTTTGATGTGTTGGCATTGTTCAAATTATCTGAGGCGGAATATCTCGAATATGTTGAGGATGCGACGTTTTATCAGATCTACAACCATCTTGGGAGTTTTGGGGGGCGGAGAAAAAAAAAAAAGGCGAGAGGAGGCAGCTTAGTCTGAACTGAGAATACCTATACAGTGTTATGGGTAAAATGGTATAAATGCACTGCAACATCTTCAGCACACTAGGTTGATCAGAGCTTGGGATCACACTGAACGGTGGACATGGATATTAAAGAATGACCTGAATTAGAAGCAGTGCATTCTTGTATTGAGATGTGGCCTTTGGCATTGGGAGAAAAAAAAAAAGAAGTGAACAGAAAAAGCAGCAGTGATGCGACAGAGCCACGTTGGCACTTTGAACGGACCATGCCATGTGAATGGCTCGGGGGGTTTAGAATAGAAACCCGAGAGACACCAATACAGCTGCCGAAGCCACAGATCCTGTGTATGACAAGGGCGGGGAGAAGGAGAAGGACCAGGGAGGGACGGGAAAGGCTGGCGCGGGGCCATGTGTGGGGCCTGTTGACCACTGGACACTGATTGACCACGACTGCTGCTCTCCAGGGCCTCGTCATCGCCGTCTCCCCTCATACTGAGGTCAGAGAGACAAGCCGGTCTCTCCTTGTGCCTGTCTTCCTGGAGTGTGTGCCCCGCCCCCTTCTGCCGTTCTCAACCGTGGGCTCTCTCTCTCTCTCTCTCTCTCTCTCTCTCTCTCTCTCTCTCTCTCTCTCTCTCTCTCTCTGTCTCTCTGTCTCGCTCTGTCTCTCTGTCTCTGTCTCTCTCTGTCTCTGTCTCCCCCCACCCCCTTCTCTCTCTCTCTGAACGGTACCTGCTCTGCTGCATTGGTGTAGCGTGGTAACTACTCCTGAAAGATGTGCCTCCTCACTCAAACCCTCTCCTGCTGTTTCTGCAGCGTATGGCAAGTAACTCTCCCTCTCTCGTTCTGCAGCAGGTTCAGGTGGGACGATTCAGTGGGGAAGAATGACGAGGGAGGGGTTGTTGGGGGGGGGGGGGGGGGGGGGTTGGAGGGAAGGAGAGAACGGGCTGGAAGCTGGGGGTGGGTGGGAGGGGAGAACCTGACAGACAGAAGAACAGAGAGAGAGAGAGAGAGAGACTGAGAGACGGAAATGGGAGGGGAGGGGAGGTGAGGGGGGGAACAGCAGACAGACAGACAGAGATGATGGGAGGGGAAGTAGAGGTGCATGAAGAATGTGTGTGTGTGTGTGTGTGTGTGTGTGTGTGTGTGTGTGTGTGTGTGTGTGTGTTTGTGCGCGTGCGGTGGAGGGGCGCGGGGGGATAAAGAGAGGTCAATATTCCTGTCTTCGTCAAGTCATGATTATGTCCTATTTATGGACGCACGCCCGAATCAGCAGGTGACGATTGTCCTGGTAATCATCGAGAAAGCTCAGTTGTGCGGTCAGACAATAGCACTCTCTCTCTCTCTCTCTCTCTCTCTCTCTCTCTCTCTCTCTCTCTCTCTCTCTCTCTCTGTCTCTCTCTGTCTCTGTGTGTGTGTGTGTGTTGTGTGTGTGTGTGTGTGTGTGTGTGTGTGAGGCCACAAAAGATGCGCAGGGGCTGAATACCACAA
>JADBJO010001433.1:320000-322500 GCA_016801955.1 Conus betulinus
GTCTGTTCCAGTCCTTGGCCTAAGCGACCATTTCCCAGTATGCTTAACCTGGTCTAAGAAAGGTATGAAAATTCCCAGATGTCATAAATGTATATCATTTCGCTCCTATAGAAACTTTATTGAGGAAGAGTTCCTGTCTGACTTAAGCATGGCAAACTTTACAGAGGTTTACCAACATACAGACCCGGATAAAGCATTATCAATATGGTATACAATTTTCATGTCCGTTTTTGATAAACATGCCCCCCTAAGAACCAAGCGGGTCAAATGCATAGAAAACCCACCATGGTTGAATGCAGAAATTAATGCCGAAATCCAGACTCGCGAGAAACTATTGCAAGCCACTGGCAAAGACGATAACTTCAAGAAACAGCGAAACAAAGTAACCGCAATGAAACGACGCGCTCGAAAAAAGTATTTTAATGACTTGATTAAATCTAAAAGTGATACTAAATCAATTTGGAAAGCTATAACCAACTATCAGGGAAAAAGTCATTAGCAACAGCCCCTAGTAGTGATAAATCTCTGCCAAAAAGCTGAATGAACATTTCACAACTGTTGCCCAAAGAGTTTGTTACGACAGACAACTCACAGTCAACGATCTGTTGTTGTTAAAACATTTTTGTGATTCAAAAAACATCCACTCAAAACTTCAGTTCCCATTCATTAGTGTGCACGAAGTTTTCAAAGAACTATCATCTTCAAAACAGTCTCGTTCACGGGGTTTTGATGGACTTGACAGCAAAATCTTGAAGATATCTGCACCCATTATTTCGGAACACATTACATATGTTTACAATCTCTGTCTTGAAAATGTGTTGTTATCCACAAGCATTTAAGGATGCCAAAGTGCTGCCGATTCATAAGTCTGGTGATCTTTCGGACCCATCCAATTATAGACCGATTTCTATACTATCTGCTTTGTCCAAACCTTTGGAAAAAACACATTAAATGTAATCTTCATTCACATTTTACTAAATATGAATGATCTATTTCACCCCAATCAGAGTGGATTTAGAGCCAGTCACTCCTGCCACACCATGCTCACAAACTTAATAGAAGAATGGCATTTAAATATAAACAATGATTTATTCACTGCTGCTGTCTTTGTTGATTTTGCAAAAGCATTTGATACCATTGATCATGATCTATTATCTAGAAAATGTATTTTATATGGACTTACATCAGACTCAGTAAATCTCATCTCATCTTTTTTGAACAATAGAAGACAAGCAGTATTTCAGGATTCCATTATGTCACCTCTTATGACTGTGAAATATGGTATTCCTCAAGGATCTATTTTAGGTCCTATTTTGTTTTCTATTTATGTTAACTAACGATTTACCACTTCATGTAACATCGTCTGCTGAACTGTTTGCTGATGATACTACCCTTTATAACAAAGATAAAAGTCCTGAAGTAGTGTGTTGCAACATGCAGAATGATTTAGATAAATTAGTCAGCTGGACCGAAGCAAATCATATGGTTCTTCACCCTCTTAAGTCAAAGTTCATGTTAATTACCACCAGACAGAAAAGACAAAACATTAAAATCAGCCTGCCAAGCCTTAAAATGTATGACAAAGCATTGGAAGAAGTCGAATCGCACAAATTGTTAGGTCTTACACTTGATAATAACATATCTTGGTCTAGCCACATATCATTACTTTAAAAAAAAAAAACTATCCAAGAAAGTGTGTTTCAGCTAAATAGAATAAAGCATTTTCTTAATGAGCATACTCGAAAGATATTTTTCCATGCATTCATCCAACCGGACATAGACTATGCTTCAACTTGCTGGGATTTGGCAAGTAAAAACTCCTTAACCCTTTCACCGCCACTAGTTCATGAGATAAAAAGCCAGCAATAAACGTCATAGTTTGGGGGATGGTCTGGCTCATGCTCACAGCCATTTGCTTTGTCAGAACACTATTCAGTTCAGTGTTTTATTGACTTTATTCCGATTGTTTTTCCATTCACTATGACGTCACCACCAAGCACTTTACGTACTTGACCTTGCCGTACACATTTACCACAGATCAAGTGCTGGGAATATTGAATAGACAGTTGGTTGTTCCTAATACAGATGAAGAAGACCCAGACAGCCACGAGTAAAGAACGATAGTGATGGCTTGACCGAATTATTCCAACGTGAAGCGTTGGACCGTTGCCAACTTGTTATGACAGGCTGATAAGACGCCCACTTACTACCCTACCGCGTGTGCCCCAGTTTTTTTGCGTTGAGCCAGCCAACACTGACTGACTGTTCACTAACTCTATGTGAGGGAGCCAACTAAGACTTTAGGCAACGAACTTCACACACACGCTGTGGGCCCACTCTCGCTGGTCGAGGTTTGAAGGGGCGTGGGCCAACTGACACGTGAGAGGCGAGAGGCGAGTATCACAGACGTCTTTCGAGAGGGTGTACAGCTGATCAACTGAATGACAAGGGTTCAGAGACCAACAGGCACATGAATGACTTTGTGTCATAAAAAAAAATA
>JADBJO010001433.1:325000-335000 GCA_016801955.1 Conus betulinus
TTTGTAGGATTATCGCTGGATGAAGTGAAAGTATGGCCATTGAAGAAAATATGCAAAGCAAACCTCCGGTGTTAATCAAAGGATTGAAACTAGGGAGTGGTTATATCACTTACACAAAGTAACTGTCATAAAGTGAAATGACTTATTCCTTTTTAGTAGAATGATTATTTGGATATATCCTTGTTTCTTTTCAACAGGCTCATATCTTGAAAGAATGCGGGAAAGACAACTTGTGTATTCCAAATCTGGTGCTGAAATCATTCAGGTAAGCTTTTTTCTAGTGATGTTAAATGTGGTGCATTTTCTCAAAAGAGAGAGTGAGAGACAGGGAGAAAACAAGGGAAAGAGAGAGAGGGAGAGAGAAAGAGAGGGGGAGAGAGAGAGAGAGAGAGAGAGAGAGAGAGACTGTATACATGTGTATGTGTCTGTAAAATGATTATATCTTTTTTCTGTGAAAATTGTAGTTGTTTCTTAGGGGGTTTAAATATTCTGCTATATGATTGAAAATGTACCCTTTGTTGTTAGAAAGTACAAAACTGTGCTGTACAACCCAAAATATAGCCATTGTAGTAAGGTTACACAGAATCTGCAATCCAACCAAAAGTGTAGTTTTTTTTTGGTACTAAATTGTTCCAGTTGTGCAGTTTGATCCAAAATGCAGTCTATGTTGTAAGGCTGCACAGATTATGATATAAAACTAAGGGTGTTTTTTTTTTCAACTGTTCAAATTGCACAGTATGACCCAAAATACAGCCTTTGTTGCAATGCCAATACAGTTCTTCTATATGACCATAGTGGAATGCATTCAGAGACAGACAAAGACACCCCACGTAAATACACACTTCGGGCTATGTATGTATTGTTGAAATACACACAGTTCCTGAATGTAGGTGAAATGTTTGGAAAAGAAAGCTGTTCATGTTATCGCCTCACTGGCAAAATTTTGTACAGATAAATGAAAAAGGCTCTGATGGCAGCATGTTGTAGGAAAAAAATTGTGTTTTGACAAATCAGAAGAGGTGTTTACTAATAATTTGTGTGTTTCCTTTGTGCGTGTACATAGGATCTCTGCGGCTCACATCATCGGCAGTCGCGTGCCTCTGGAGATCATGGTCATTGTTGAAAACCAGAAAGAGGATGCATTCAACACAAAGCTGTATGTCACACTGCACCTGGTGTCACCTTTATGAACAAAGCAGCTGTAACATCTGTAAGTTAATGTGTGTGTGTGTGTGTGTGTGTGTGTGTGTGTGTGTGTGTGTGTGTGTGTGCGCGCACGTGCCCAGGCACGTGTAAGTGTGGGTGAAGAAGTGTATGTGCTATTTTTTTCAGCGTCATTATCTATGTGTATGTTAAGATACAGAACAGTTTCTATTAGTTTAGAAGTAAAGGCTTTTTTTTTGTCTCGGAGAAACTACGTTTAACTTTTTTTCATGCACAGAATGGTGTAGTGTTTTATGCTTGTTTGTTTAAGCATTGAACGTAGCATGGAAATGTCCAGCTGATTCATTTTTGTACTTGATATGTTAAACTCAATAAACAAATTTGATAACAAACATGCAACAGACCTTTCACAAGATTATAATTGAACTCTTTCTTTCTCATGTCATGTCAGTCACATAGCATAGCATTAGATGGACTTATGGAAGTTAATGGCTTCTGTCAGGTCATTTTGGTCAGGATAGCAAGAACAGGGTAAAAGAAACATTACTTGCTCTTTTTGTTTTGTTTGTATTTGATAATGATGATGATAATGAATAATTATATAGCGCCTATTCTCTCGGCTAGATGCCAAGCTCTAAGCGCTTTACAATCAACACTCGTTTACAGCCTAGCATGGAAAGGATTCATTTATTTCATCTCCTGCATCATCAGACATGGAATGTCACTGCCCAAACAGATTTGTTTTTGAACAATATTTTTTGGTTTATGATTGTTATAAAACAACAATTGATGATGTACATACATCAGCAGATGGCAGTAAAAGTTGATGTGGAGCATAGAAAATTGTTTTGATGAACATTGGCTTCACATAGTTTAATCTTCAGTCTTCACGTGTTGAAAGTTATGCTGTCCCATGTGATATGCATACTGGTGGGATGAAGGGGTGGTGGTGGTGGTAGTGGAGAGAATTTGAAAAAAAAAAAAAAAAAAAAAAAAGAAAAAAGCCTGTTCTGGACAGTTTCAGGGTATCAAGGCCTGGCCAGTCTGGCAAGTTTGGTTCACTTCAAAATCAGTCTTTAATTTGGATCCCTTACGATTTATCTTCACATATGTTATTTTGCATTTTGCCAATACTAACTATCATCAAATTATAGGCACTGTATGTTTTTGGATGAAATGGTGAACAAGCCCTTTTTGCTGGTGTACGGGTGTTTTTTTAATGGCATTACAAAATGGGTTATTGTAACTATTGTCTCTTGTCATCAGTTGGTGAGGGTATTGTGACATTTACTTGAGCAGTCATGAATCTCCTCAGCTGATAGAGGTATCATAACGTGTCTAGTCCTTTGTATTGTCCATCCAGGACATCTTTGGTCTGCTATTAGATATGTACCCTACACTCTAGCCAATAGAAGAGTCTAGGGTGGAAAAACATGACGAGATAACAAATCCACCCCACTACCGTACCTGAGTGGTCAAGTGCAGGGTATTGGGTATTGAGGCAAGATATGTATCCACCCTCTGTTGTACCCTGTAGTTTGGTCTTGGACATGGAATTGTGGTGAGATGTATGCCCACCCTTCACAGTATCCTGTTGTTTAGGGCCGTGAATTGTGTTGAGATCCATGTCCCCCCTTCCATGTACCATGTCAAGTAGTTTAGGACAAAGAATCATGATGAGATCAGCATCCACCCTGTACTTTACCCTGTTTTGTAGTCGAGGACAGTATCATGGCAACAAACCAATCCGCCTCCACTGTTAGTGTACCAAGTAGAAGAGTCATAGACAGGGAATTATGGCAAGACATAGGCCTTTAAAAAGCAAGCTTCTGTAATGAGAGGGCTGTTAAAATGATTGTTTCACTTGCAGGTGGTGCCTATAGGCTGCGGTGCTGTAGGGAACGTGGCTGTCTGTGACATGGGCAACCCGCTGCCGTCGGGGGAAAAGGTAAAGCGACAGGGCTCTCTGTGGTTTTTGTTTTTTTTGTACCTGTGTACATGTTGTTGCATCCTCAAAACAGTGAATTATTTATGTTCCCCAGCCCATCTCATTCCATCCCCCTACCCCACAGCCTTCCTCCCTCCAGTCCTTTTCTGCCTTTTTTCCCTCCAGCTCCCTCCTGCTTCTACGTCCACACTGGAAAGGACAAGCATTCATTCCTCCCAGCTGGCTTTCATGCTTTGGACTTCCATCCTTTGGTAGACATGCGCTGTCTTTTTTCTTCTCCTTTTCTTTTTACAGTATTCAGTGTCTATGGACACAGTAATGCAGCATAGGCCATTTGCAGTGATGTTAAGCATCACCGCGGCAATAGTGCACTGGAAAGGAGAGGTGATTGAGTTGCACTTCACTTTCCCTAGTGAGCGGGACATACAGCACCAGACTTCACAGTCCCCTAATGTGTCTATGTTGTTTGTTTAGGCAAGTGTGTGTGTGTGTGTGTGTGTGTGTGTGTGTGTGTGTGTGTGTGTGTTTTGTGTGTGTGTGTGTGTGTGAGAGAGGGAGAGAGCCCACATGCATGAAAACACACACACATCAAATAGAATGATATGAAAGGAAAGGGAAGCATGCAATAACAATGAATGTCAAACGAAAGAGCAAAGATCTGATTTTTGTGATAACTGGGTATTTTTTTTTGATTGAGCATGTTAGTAAAGACATAACAGATGGAGAGTTGGAGTTTGGAATTTGCTTGATCTGGCAGCTTTGTGCATTGTTGTTTCAGGTGAGCTTTACTCTTCGTGTGACCGCCAAAAAACACCAACGAGACTTCCGATTCATTGAAGTTCCACCTTGTCGTTAACAGGTGAGTGAATGTTCAGAGCCAAGAAACTTGATAGAAATTTCATGAAAATTTTATTTGTAATTATTTAAAAGAAGATTAATGATGCATAAAACAATACCTGTACTTGTACTCTTTTATTTGCTAAAAAAAAAAAAATATATGTAGTGTCGTGTGTGTGTGTGTGTGTGTGTGTGTGTGTGTGTGTGTGTGTCCTCACCTCTGATACTGCACATAAACAGTGTGGTTGACTGTCCCTGTACTTTGGAATCGTTTTCAATCAGAATCATGTTCAGTCACTTGTGTGCAGCACCAACTCTGAAAAACTGGAGGACACTCAGGACAACGCGCTGCTGTGGTAGAGATCCCTGTGACGCAGAGAGGTCTTGCTCTGAATGTGTTCTGCTGACATCACCATCTATGGGTAGGTACCAGGAAATGCAGAGAGGTCTTGCTTGCTCTGAATGCTCTGACATCACCATCTATTAGTGAAATCTCTATTGTGCGAATTTTCTGACAATACTCAGTCGCAGACTTCTTTCTGGAGCATTTCACTGGTGCTTCTAAACCTTCCAGTACCACATGTGCTGCCCCACACCCCACCCACCCCTATCCCTCCTTTTAAGCTCCCCCTGGTCATAACACTAATGTTGGCTTGGCTCCTTTAGCTTACCAGTGGCAAAATGTAGTGTAGCATATATGGACTAGTTGGACTGTAGTGACTGCTCCTTGATGAAACTGAAATTGAAGCATCTTCCATCCAGACCCTACAAGCAGGTTTAATGACTCTCTTTTCTTTTTTTTTTTTTTTTTTTTTTTTTACTCTTTTTGTTTTCTCTCCATACAGTTTCATGCATATGTTCTTTACATTGTAGAGCTTTGATTTACAGTAATTAACTCTTCGGATATAACTCTTGTGCTACAGAATTAGGTTTGTGTCACACCATAATGCCTTTTTTCAGTTCTCTTTTGTGTTTTCTTTTCTTCAAGAACTTCCATTTTCAGCCCTGTAAACCTCTTTTTCAGATCATCAGGCATACAATGCTGGAGCCAGTCAGTTGAAGAAGATTCCCACTCTTCAGATCTATTTTGAAAAAACTGGGGTTTTTTTTTGTTTTTTTTTTTTTTTCGATCTGCTCAGAGTTTTCATGGAAAATGTTCAGTGAGCATTTCCCACTATAATATATAAAGTTGGGGTCTTTCCAAGAAATGTTAACAATGAGGATCAGATTGGATTATTATTTTCTCCAGATTGATCATTAACTTCTTTTTGCCAGAATACAAAACTATTGAAGATAATGCCTGATCATGGACAGGTACAAATCAGTTTATATTCATTTTGGGGTCAGGTTAATTACTTGAACTTTAATGTTACTTCCTAGAAACAAAATAAGCAGCTCCTAGTACTTCAGTCGCTAGAACTTTCAATCAGTTCCAAGCTTTTCAGGACCTTGTCTGTCTTCTGTCTGTCTGTCTGTCCATTTGTCTGCTTCTTTGTTGGTCTGGCTTCCACCCAGCAGGCTGGCTGGCTGGGCATCCAGCCAGCTGGCAAAATAGTAATTCAGAGTCCAACAATAGTGTGCTCATAGTTGTCAAACCAGTTTCCTCAATATGTCTTATTTTCTATTGAGCTGATGCCCATAACTTGCATGTTATTGCTTATTTTGCAGAGTTTTAAAATGGTTTTTTGTTATCAGTTCTTTTCGTTTAACCACACTCTGTCTCTGTTTTGCTCAGAATCTTCCTTGTTCTGTGTGTTTGCAGAGCTTCCAAGCCAGAGCAGATGATCCTGAACACCACTCAGCTGGCTCAGTCTTATGTGGACTTTGACCGACATGTGGAGCACACTTACCAGGTAGGTTGTCATGTGCACATGCATCAAACATTTCTCACAAGCATTTAAGCATGCAAACATGGGCACATGCATGTCTGTTTATTTAATGTTTGGATGAGCACACAAATGCACATACAACACAGTTACACGCAAACTCACACAATCACACACATGCACAGGCAGGTGTACTCCTACATATACACACTCATGTTCATATTCAAATGACTATGCATTAACAAAGGTGTCCACATTTACTTAACTCACTTTGGCTTTATATGTATGAACAAAGACAGACATATGCACACACTCATGAAAACACTTTCATGTGTGTGTGGACACAGGCGTGTGCACATACGCCCCCCCCCCCCCACACCCCACCCACACATCCCCTACACACACACACACACACACACACAGAGTCTCACACACACACACATGCACGCATACACACACACACATGTGCACAAACATGCTCATGTGAGTGTGTGCGTGTGCACACACACACACACACACACACACACACACAACAAACACACACACACACACACACACACACACACACATACACACACACACACACACACACACACACACACACACACACACACACATACACAAAAACATGTGCACACACACGCTCACACACTGGCAGACATACATATCTGTTTGACAAGGTACCCATTGATGTGTGTCTGTATGAGGGTATGAATGGCTTGTCTGATTTCAGGGTTGTCACTTGTTTCATGATAACCTTCAAGATTGCTAGGATGTCTGCAATTCAATTTCAGGATGCGGAGGATGTCTGCAGTTGAATTTTAGAACTGTGAAGATGTCTACATTGAATTCCAGTATTGTAGAGATGCATGCAATTCAGTATTTGGATCAGTAGGATGTTTGCAATTCAATTTCAAGGTTGCTAGTATGTGTGCAGTTCAGATTTAGAATTGCAAGTGGATGACCATACTCAGATTTCAGCAACCAGGACTGTTCTTCACATGAATCAGACAGTGAATATAGAATGGGGTATGTATCAGTTGGAAGGGCAAGAAAGGAAAATGGCTTCTGAATGCTTCTTTTGTCCTTTTGTCTTGTGACTGGCAGCTTCAGAACTTGGGACCCAGCTCCACCAAGGAAATCAAGCTGCAGATTCTGTGGCCAAGCCACGATCACTTGGGCAACCCCATCCTGGAACTGGAAGGCAAGCTGAAGATCAATGGGACTGGCACCTGCAGCGTAGTGGTCATTACACCATTCAACGCCACTGTGAGTAGTTTTATACAGTGTGAGGCTTCTGATTGATTGGGTGTGTGAGACGGGAGGTAACATTTCCGTTGTATGCATGAATCAGGTAGGTGTTTTTGTGTGACTGAATGTGGACGTACAGGAGTCATTGCTGACCGGTGGCACTTTTCAGTTGGCAGTGTCCAGTTTTCAGTTTAGCAGTGTCCAGGGTAAAATGAGTATGAATTGCTGTTCACCATGTTTGTGGTAAGCACACAGTGAGAATGAGCAGATTAGCGAAAGCCGCTGTTTCCCATTTGAGTTCGCTGTTCTTCATAGACAGGCCACTCATCAAGCACAGCCAAGGCAAGGCTTGTTAGCATGCGCTGATGCTTAACAAGTGGCTCTGCAGAGTTTTAGAAAAGCGTGTTTCAGTGATGTTACCAAGCATGCAAAACAAAAATGATTAAACTTTATTTGGCGCTTGAATGGACTGCAAAATTTTGTTTACAGTGAAATAGAAGGAAATTGTATGAAAGGCCAGAGTGTACATCAGTGATTCATAAGGTGAAGGTAAATTAATCAGACATCTATCATTTGTTACCGTCAAAACTAATCATCAAGTGTTTTTTTTTTTTTTTTTTTTTAACATGCACGTGCAACATGATTTTAGAAACAAAAGAATGAATCACTTTACTTGATTGTTGCAATGGATGCTGATGACAGTGCAGTGCTGCCATCTGTTCAATGGAATGAACATGGGATGTATGTGGTAGAATTCATGAAGAGAAAAAAAAAAAAAAAAAAAAAAAAAAAAAAAAAGATGAATATAGAGAGTGTGTGGAAGATCAAACAAAACTTCAAGGGACCGTCTAAAAGATTGATGGTAGATGATGAGACATTACAACAGCCTTAATGGTAGCTGCTTAGACATTAAAAAAGATCCTTTATGTTAAGAAATGAGATATTCCAGGGGACTCTGAAGATAGATAATTACACATTACAGGACACTGGTGGTAAATTATTACACATTACAGGACACTGGGTTGTAAATTATTACACATTACAGGACACTGATGGTAGATTATTACACATTACAGGACACTGGTGGGTAGATTATTACACATTACAGGACACTGGTGACAGATTATCACACATTACAGGACACTGGTGGTAGATTATTACACATTACAGGACACTGGTGGTAGATTATTACACATTACAGGACACTGATGGTAGATTATGACACATTACAGGACACTGATGGTAGATTATTACACATTACAGGATACTGGATGGTAGATTATCACACATTACAGGACACTGATGGTAGATTATTACACATTACAGGACACTGATGGTAGATTATGACACATTTTACAGGACACTGGTGGTAGATTATTACACATTACAGGACACTGATGGTAGATTATGACATATTACAGGACACTGGTGGTAGATTATTACACATTTCAGGACACTGATGACAGATTATTACACATTTCAGGACACTGATGGTAGATTATTACACATTACAGGACACTGATGATAGATTATGACACATTACAGGACACTGATGGTAGATTATTACACATTACAGGACACTGGTGGTAGATTATGACACATTACAGGACACTGATGGTAGATTTTGTGACACATTACAAGACACTGGTGGTAGATTATGACACATTACAGGACACTGGTGGTAGATTATTACACATTACAGGACACTGGTGGTAGACATGACACATTACAGGAGATTGATGGTAGATTATTACCCATTACAGGAGACTGATGGTAGATTATGACACATTACCCGATTAATGGTAGATATTACACATTACAGGACACTGATGTTGACAGTTACCCATTACAGGAACTGATAGCTGACAGTTACCCATTACAGGAGACTGATAGCAGACAGTTACACATTACAGGAGACTGATAGCTGACAGTTACACATTACAGGAGACTGATAGCTGACAGTTACACATTACAGGAGACTGATAGCTGACAGTTACACATTACAGGAGACTGATAGCTGACAGTTACACATTACAGGAGACTGATAGCTGACAGTTACACATTACAGGGAGACTGATAGATGACATTACACATTTACAGAGACTGATAGCAGACAATTTCACATTACTGGAGACTGACAGACATTACACATTACAGGAGACTGATGGTAGATAATTACACATTACAGGATTGATGGTAGATAATTACACATTACAGGAGACTGATGGTAGATAATTACACATTACAGGAGACTGATGATAGATAATTACACATTACAGGAGACTAATGGTAGATAATTACACATTACAGGAGACTAATGGTAAATAATTACACATTACAGGTGACTAATGGTAGATAATTACACATTACAGGAGATTTATGGTAGATAATTACACATTACAGGAAATTAATGGTAGATAATTACACATTACAGGAAACTGATGGTGATAATGGCACGTTACAGCAGATAATAGTGGCTACTGAGACATTAACTGAGACGGTCACTGGTGAAAGATTACAACAGACCTTGATGATAGTTGGTGAGATCTTACAGGAGACTGGTCATCGTGTAAGATGAAACATGACCTTGGACTGGTAACGTAGCTGGAGAGACCCCTTGAACAGACACTGGTGGAAACAACATAAAAACTATATTACTTTTTTTTTTTTAATGTAGACATTTGCAATTAGTTCAAGTGTGAATGCATTTCAGGTTGAAACAAATGAGATTCTTTACAGTTGTAAAAGAGACACGAACATGATTGATAATTTGAAAGCAGAACGTCAGTTTAAAGGCAGCAACTCTAGGATGTCTGTGCAAATTAGGTCATTTATATATGTTTTCTCTTTTCCTGTTCTTGAAGAAAGTGATGTGACTTCTGTTTATGGCAGAAATATGGGTTCTCCCAAAGGGAGGGTAGCAGCTTCCAAATCGTGCTTCCCAATGAACAGGACGAGTATGAAAAATCTAAAA
>JADBJO010001433.1:337500-362500 GCA_016801955.1 Conus betulinus
AGGAGTGCTACCAGCCACCGTGGCGAAGTGGTGGTTAGCGTCGCGGACTTCCGGCTGGGAGGTCGTGGGTTCGAATCCCATCAGAGTCATGTGGGTTTTTTCTGCCCCGACCGGCTCCTACCCAGAGTTGAGTTTGCTGCGGTCTCAGTTGGGAAGACTGGGACCACACAGTCGAGTTTCATCCACTTAATGGATGCGTTTCTGAGAGTGTTGCTCAAATTTCTAGACCAACACTGCAGGTGCCTGTATCTCTTGGGCCTGGTTGACGCCGGGATATATTATGAAGGAAGCATAGAGTACAGCCCTGTCATGTAGTCTCAGACCGAAATGGAAATCCGTAGCATCATCTTAATCATCCTCATTCTCATCGAACAGCATTTCAAAAAAAAAAAAAAAAAGTCTCAAATTCTGCGGCCCTTCATTTTTGCTCTTACGGTAACCTCAATTTTGATGTCCTCTCCACGTCTGTGGTCTTGGTTTGGTTCCGTCGGGGTTACCGGTATCGGCAAGTCCATGGGGACTGTCGTTGGACGGACGTGGTGGCACCCTCAGCAGGGAGAGCTCACTCATGCTGGCTCTGCGACTGAGCAATTATTGTTGTCAGTAGGGGGCTTAGTAGGTGGTGTCCTGCATATGTTAGATCAGAACAGGCGCCGCTGAATCTGAGGTGGCGCAGAGGTTGCGACAGCAACAAAAAAAAAAAAAAAAAAAAAAAAAAAAAAAAAAAAAAAATCACAGGAGTGCTTTTCCACCCTTCCTTGTGTATGTGTGTGTGTCTGTGTGTTTTTCACTAGTTTTGAAGCACTCATCATGTTACTGGCATATGGAAAAAGATATGCCCATGCACACCTTTCACACTCACATGCATACACAGAAACACACGTATGTGTGAATGAACATTTATCCATACACATTCAGTGATGTGCACACACAATTACCTAACTGATGATAAGAGTAAAGGGGATTTAACTGTCAACCGTTTTTAACATTTTCGGCAATTCTAAAGACCTTTCTCTTCTCTCTTTATATTAATGAATTGACTATAAAACATAGATGTACATCATGGGTCACAAAATGTCACATTTTTCGTCCAGTATGACAAAAATGACATTTCACAATTGCCTAAATTAGACAATTTCATGAATAAGGTAATGGAAATAGATTTTAGAATCAATTTTGAGCTATTTGCAGTTTTCGCAATGGATGAAAGATCCATCATATGAACTTACACAAGTCCAGCAAATGTCATGTTATTTGATAAAGTACTAACTTGTCTGTCCTTTAAGGAAGGAACATTGTTGATTGTAGCAAACTCCACAACAACAGCATGGAACACTGCGACCATGGGGACTGGATGCATAGCATCTATGAACTAAACAGTTAGGGTAAAAGAAAAACAAACCCAAGCTCAGATGATTTAGGAAACAAGTCCAATATGGGACGTGGTGACGCCCTGCAGGGGGAGAGCTCACTCACGCCAACTCCGCGACTAAGCAATTATTATGGTCAGTAGGGGGCTTAGTAGGTGGTGTCCTGCGTATGTTAGATCAGAACAGGTGCCACTGAACACCACCGAAGTGACTCGGCAGCAGTGCAGTGTCTCCTCTGGTTGGTTGCCTTGACGGCTTGACAGTGACTGCTCCCTATGGATTGCCGGAGCTGGGGCTGCGGCGGCGGGGGCCGACTGGGCTGTGACTGGGGATGGGGTGTTGGAATGAGCGGCATGGGTGCACTGCCTTTGAGGTGGCACAGAGGTTGGGACAGCAAAAAAAAAAAAAAAAAAAAAGAAAGTCCAATACGATCATTTTGTTTTTGTTTCAGATAGGGTGGTGGGGTGGAATCTATGTTGATAAGCTGTTCTTCTTCCTGTTAGACTTGATTGTTAACGAATACCTGCTTGTATTTTCATTGTTTCAGAGGAGAGATAATGCACAGTCATATCTCATCCGTTCAAGTGCTACAGCTCGCATTGAGTCGCTGCCCTACAAACTTGCCTCAGTCAATTAGCCGATTTGCCATGGCAAGGGAAACAGTGAGTTTGTTTGAGTTTCTTTGTATATAATCTTCATTCTGATCTTGTTTTTGGAAAATAAACTCCGCACTCCATGGCCCCCTCCCCCCCCCCCCCCCCCCCCCCCCCCCCCAACAGGAAGAGGGTCTGTTAAGGGAAAGATTCCTATAAAAATGGTTCTGTTTAGTTGAGCAGGTATATTTTTGCTTTAAACACAAAAAAAATGCATGCTTATTACTCTAATAGACTTATTTCTATTTTGGAATAACGAATCCCATGATGTCTTTGATTGTTCATCAGTCAGTTAATGGGTGAATGTACCCTTGCTCAGCTTCACTTAATGGATTGTGTTTCCCATGATGTCCCTGTTCAACAGTCATTCAGTGGGTTAATGTATCCCATGATGTTTCTAGCTGATCAGCAGCAGTCAGTGGTCAATCTATCTGTTTCTGGTTATCAGTAACATTCAGTGAGTTGATGTATCCCATATGTTTCAGGTTGATCAGGAGCAGTCAGAGGGTTAATGTGTCCCATGAGTTTCAGGTTGATCAGGAGCAGTCAGAAGTTAAATGTGTCCCATGAGTTTCAGGTTGATCAGGAGCAGTCAGAAGTTAAATGTGTCCCATGAGTTTCAGGTTGATCAGGAGCAGTCGGAGGGTTAATGTGTCCCATGAGTTTCAGGTTGATCAGGAGCAGTCGGAGGGTTAATGTGTCCCATGAGTTTCAGGTTGATCAGGAGCAGTCGGAGGGTTAATGTGTCCCATGAGTTTCAGGTTGATCAGGAGCAGTCAGAGGGTGAATGTATCCCATGGTCTGTGCAGATTATCACCACAGTGAACACTGACCGTTTGAAGCCCGGGTCAAAGAAAGTGGAAATCTGGGTCATCGTCTTGGCGATTGTTGGCGGTATCATCCTTCTGTTGCTGCTTGTGCTTCTCCTGTGGTGGGTGAGTATCCTAGCTCTGATGTCCTGCAGCACCCTGTCAGATGAGCTCAAGATAAAAGACAGCTTGGATTCAGAAAGATATTGTTGGTATAGCTTAATTTAGTGTATGTATTGGTGTATGGTTGGTTGAACAAAGAAGCACTGAGAATATCTGAAAGTATGTCCATTTTGTTGTGTTAGTTTTGTTATGTTGTTGTACTGCATCATCTTTACATCAACAAAAATGGGATGCACTTCAGTCAGTGTTTTCTTGATGTATGTCCGATGTGAAAAGACATCCATGCATACGCATATGTTAAATTCAGAAAATCTTTACAATACATTGCTGTAAATTTTACATGCCATAGGTCATGGATCTCAAGGGACCCTTGCTGTTTGTATAGGAATAAAGCCTTGCTGTACATTGAGGGCTAGCCTTTTCTGAAGGACAAAGCCTTGCTGTACATTGAGGGCTAGCCTTTAGGACAAAGCCTTGCTGTACATTGAGGGTTAGCCTTTTCTGAAGGACAGAGCCTTGCTGTACATTGAGGGTTAGCCTTTTCTGAAGGACAGAGCCTTGCTGTACATTGAGGGCTAGCCTTTCTGAAGGACAGAGCCTTGCTGTACATTGAGGGTTAGTCTTTTCTGAAGGACAGAGCCTTGCTGTACATTGAGGGCTAGCCTTTTCTGAAGGACAAAGCCTTGCTGTACATTGAGGGCTAGCCTTTTCTGAAGGACAGAGCCTTGCTGTACATTGAGGGCTAGCCTTTTCTGAAGGACAGAGCCTTGCTGTACATTGAGGGCTAGCCTTTTCTGAAGGACAGAGCCTTGCTGCACATCATGCATCTCCAGGGATTCTTACTGAAGGAATAAAGGCTTGCAGCTGTTCTATATTTGTTCCTTTTTTTTTTTTTTTGACAAAACCTTTTTTTGATGCAGATGGAGGGCCATACTTTATTGACAAAGTCATAATATTTTGTCAAGATAGGTTAAAAATCCAACCCAGTTATCAAGTGAAGATGATGAATGTGGGATATTTAGTACTCCTGACTTCTGATGAAGGTTAAAATTTTCTATCAGCTTTGTCATCTCTTCATTCAGATAAAAACAGGGCCGGAATAGCTCAGCTGGTAGAGCGTCGGACTCGTGATCCTGTGGAATCTCCACTGGGCAGTTTCGGTACAGGGGGATTTTTCCCTCGGAGTTAACATTGGTTCTGACTCCCATTTCTCATACAGTCATTCAAATGAGACTATAAACCAAGGTTCTGTGTGTGAACGCACGCATAACATCTTGCACACACATAAAATCCATCACCAACTTTCGGAAGAGAAGGCCAGTTTGGCTGTTGGTATGGATGATTACACATAGCGTGCACCCTGCGTGAGAAATTGAAAGAATGAAGGAAGTAAGGATACTGAGTGAACGATATAGGACGATTTGGACTGGATGACACGGGTAATGACTGAATGAAGCGCCAGCTGGCAGCTCTTCAGTCGGCACTACCCAGGCAGGCAGCCCATTGTGTAAACGAGTGTGGATTTTAAAGTGCTTAGAGCTTGGTATCTAGCCGAGAATGGGCACAATATAAGTATTCATTATTGTTATATTATATTTATTATTATTATTATTATTATTACTACTACTACAAGTACTTAAAAGAGAAAAAAAATTCTCAAACTTAGCCTTTTACATACAGGTCTGAATGCTTCTTAATGTATTTTAAAGCTGAAACAGTTTTCTTTTTTCCACTTTTTTGGTCGTTGACATGTGAGACTGCACAGCTAAGAAACAGCACATTTGACTATCGTCTTTCCTGTTCTTTTCCAGTGTGGCTTTTTCAAGAGGAGGAAACCAGAAGATGAGGGATACATGGTTGCAGGAGTGACCTCCTCCAACGATTTGGTTGACTAAATCCTCCAGGCAGGGCAGCGTGTTTGTGACTATGACACCATGATCCCGTTTCTACAGTGGATGACTGTGACACCATGATCCCGTTCTTCACAGTGGATCATGAGGAAAAGTCCTACATATCCATCAGTGAAGGGACACCCCCCCCCCCCCCCCCCCCCTCCTCCGCCATGACTCGCACATTGCCCTTGTTGGACACTGCCATTTGCCTTCAACATGACAAGGAAAGAAGAGAAATGTGTTTCCTTTATTACTACTGACTTTTTTCCTTTTTATCTCATCCCCCCCCCACTCCATTTCTTCCACTCTTCCCACCAACCCCTCTATCCCTCCTCATCCTCCCCACCTCTTCTTTTTCCCTGTTCCCCCAACTGTGTCCTCTCTTCCTGTGGAAAAAAAAAGCTAGATCAGAATGTTTTTTGGACAGAAAAGCTCAACTGGTACTGTATGATATCAACACAAATCAGAAAACAAGCCCCCAAAGCAAGAAAGTACAGGCTTGGAAGTTGCTGAAGACAGATGCTAGCTAGCTGACCAGAACAGCAGGCTGTCAACTTTGACCTGTAATACATTATGAACGCTCTGAAACCTCCCAGTAAAACCTACCTAGTCTAGTGACCTTGCTCACGTTAAAGATTTGTTTTGTCAGTGTTTTCTTTTTTTTTGTGCCTAAAGTTAATTTTTTTTTTCCCGATTCAGACATAAAGGATTTCTTGTTGTTATTGATGAGAGGTTTCATGGTATAATTTCGGCCATGCATTCAGACAGCACAATCTTTTTCACCATACTCTCCTTCCAGGCACCAAATGACTTTTTTTTTTTTTTTTAACAAGTTTTTGTCACAATCCTTCTAATTTTTTTTTGGATGAAGTGTTGCACCTGGTGCAGTGGTAATGTGACGGTTCTATACAAAATGATGGACAGACAAATTGAAAAAAAAAAAAAAAAAAACAATGACGTCATTGAAAGTCATGCAGTACTAAGTTCATGCTGTCTGCTAGGTTCCATGGACACAGCTCACGGTTGTGAAGGTGTGTACAGTGAAACCTGGCTAATAAGACCTTTCCATTCTAAAGCTTTTAAAAGACATATTCCTTTATCTGTAAAATCTGATTTTTAGGAACACATTCACTTTTTTGATTATAAGTTCATGTTATTCACAGGGATTCATAAGCAGGTGGAATGTGTTTCAATCAATCACACGTTTTAAAGGGAAACCTAAATTGTCTTCTTCAGGAACTTCATCTGCACTGCTTAGATCAACAGCTTCACATAAGTTCAGTTAAGACTGCTCCCACCTGGTAAGACTCTGGTTTTGAGATTTTCTTAAAATGGTTATGAAGAGGTTTTACTGCATTTCTACCTGCTCTATCAGTGGGATGCTGTGGTATATACATAGTAAAAAGATGAAGTATGGAATGTGGTAGTGCTGGCATTCATTGATCAAAGGCATCTTCAGTCTGTTTTTATCTTTGTTCTTTTTATCATGAAAATGGCTGATGATTACCAGAGCGATTAGCTCCATGTCTTATGGTCCTTGTCTGCAACCTGCTGGCAAGGGAAAGTGTGGTGAACATTCTTGCTTTTTCCTGTCTTATCTCCGGAATGTTTTGTATGTGCATTATGTCTGACATCTGTGTATAAGCGTGTGTGTTCTGTTCATGTTGTTTTAATTTTGGATTACTCTGTGCTGCTAAATAAGAGGTTCACCACAGAAACAGCCCATCATTCCTAGTGGTTCAGGCTTTTTTTTTCTTTTCTTTTTGTTCAGGTTTTTGTAGTAACATATGTGATAGTTACTGTCACAGAGAAACAACTTTTTCATTGATTTTGAGGGTGTAACATCTGCACATGCTGAAAACATCTAAAGTTTTGAATGGTAAGAAGTTACGCCTTTTTTTTTTTTTTTTTTTAACCAAAAATGATTTTTTTGTTGTTGTGCATGCTTTGTGCTTAATGTGGCACTGCAGCCATGCAGTGTGTTGGAGAGTGAGTGTGAAATCATTGTGTAGAGCTAGGATGTCAGTCTTCGGTGTCATGACAAGCATAAAAGAAATGACAGACGTTTCCATTTGTTCATCATTTGCAACAAGAACGCTGGAAGCAAATGCAGCATACACTTTCACATCATCTTGTTCACTAAGTGGACATCATTTCGATGGTTTGGTTAGGGAGGAAAAGGCAATGGGAAGGGAATGGGGGATAGTACATAGCGTTGAAAGGGGTTTGGGTAAGCCTTTATTTCTGTCGCCTGAAATTCATTTTCTCTGCTTTCATCCTGAAATCCTTGTTTGCCTGTTTATGTTTTGTATACACCAGTATTGCACTGTTTGGAAGCATCATTTCCAAGAGGTTGCTCCTGAAACATCCGAAGAAGCTGCATTTGACCAAAAAGAAAAATCATTATGCAATTTTCTTTTTTGTTTTCCAAACTGAATTCATAGACTAATTCATCTTGCTTTTACAAATGTTGGTTTTTCCTTGGCAGTGAAGTCCTCCAATATGTTTATCACTGCTGAGTGGTTTAATCCTGCTTTGTAAGCATTTGTTGTGATGTAAGTTTATTCATAGAATTTAACTGAGTGTGGCAAGAATGATTCAGTATGAATGTTTAATAGCCATTTGATGCTTTCTGTGATCATCACATTGAAGATGACTCTACACTACATAGCATGTGTACACGCAAATATGTTCTGCTGCTGCTTTATTTGTGACAGTATCATCAACATAGCTTTTAAAGTGTCTTTTACCGTTGAGCAGTTTAACATCTGTAATTAGTTGATGAAATAAATATTTGTGCTCATTGCTCATTACTAGTACATTCATGACACCATGGTTTCAAGTGATACATGTTTATTTCAGATTGTGTCTACATGTTCTTGAGTGGTTCCATACATGGAATGCTAAAACCCATATATGTAGGTTCCTACATAATGTTCATGTGCAAATGTAAATAGTTGCTTTTTTTTTTTTCAATTTAATGTAAGAATTTTTTTTTAATCTCTGTGTGTTATGGTACCTACTTCTGACTAGCATATCTAGCATTGGAATAAGAGTTTGAGTATTTTACACCAGGATGTATTGTGTTTGAAAGAGAGAGAGAGAGAGAGAGAGAGAGAGAGAGAAGAGAGAGATGCACGTTTGATGGCAATGAATGTTAAAGCAGTGAATTAGTGATGCACAAAATCAGATTGGCCTGCCATGATGGTAGAAGTTGTTAGTAATAGAGTGCAGTGTGTAGACAGACTATCTGACTACATTATCATATATATTAACTGTAAAGTGAATCCATAAAACATAGATGCTGTCACCTCAAGGCCAATGTGTCCAGGTCTTTAACTGAGTGATCTGGGTGGGGTGCTAAGTTGGTAATCTGTTAACGTTCACACTGTTTAACATTTGTCTTTCAAGATGGATTGTTCAAGAAAGTGGTGCTGTAGCTCTCTGTCTTCATCTCTGTGCTATTATGGCTGTTGTCACACATAGCTTGTCCAAAACCAGGTCACTTTGATGTAGGTTAATTTGTTTGTTACATCCCTTTTGATGGTAAACATGTGTTGAAAGTGTGAGTAGTGATTTCTGGTCGTGTATCTTATCGAGAATAGGGTGTTTTCCTTTTGCTGAATCACTTTTGAATATGCAAACTTGTACATAGTACCAGTGGAACTATGCATGTGGTGATGTGCTGGAGAGGGTGTTTCTTTTTAATGTGATTGAGTTTTTATTGGAGTTTGAACATTGGATTTTTTATATGTTATGTTTGTTTGCTTTTCATTTACATAGCCCCATATTTGTTTTTTTTTGTTTTTGCATGTCTGTTAAAACTTGTATTTTTGGAGGATGGATGTATGACTGTATCTGTATGCATTTTATACTTTTTATTGGAAAGGGGGATATTTTTATTGATTAAATTGTTTTATGTGTGTTTTTTTTCATAGTTATTTTTTTCCCCCTTGAAATTGAGTATGCATCTGTTGGATGTTTTAGAACGCACATTTTATACAGACTTTCGACACTTTGCAGCAGAAATGGAATCAAAATGGCTATGACTGATTGAAAAACCTGGGCATCTGCCCTCTTGAACAACAGCTTATGAAATAAAAACTTATGTCAGACTTGCACATTGACATGTCATTTTGTTGAAGAAAGCTTATCCGTCCAAGACTGAATAATTTTTATTTCTAGATCTGTGAAGGAAATGTAGGATTGCTACGTTCAGCTGTTGATTTGACACACTTTTATATTGTGTTCCTTTCCTCTTTCTTTCTTTCTTTCTTTTTAGTATATGAACACAACCTCCGAGGTTGAAGAAAATATTTTTGGTTCAGTTTTTCTTTGTAGACAGAATGTCATCTTGTATATAATGGGAAAAAGAATCAATAAATGGTGTAGTATCAGTATATTAGAAATATTTTCTTTAGTTCTCACAAAGTTAACTGTTTCACTTTCCTTACCTGGGCAAGAAAATACTATTGATTTTGTACAAATTTATAGAAAAAGTTAGTCTTAACAAACAAACAAAAAAAATTGGCTTGGATAAGCTTTGCAGTGAGTAGGTATTTGGAGTTGTGGTAGAGCATTTGTCTGACAATGTTTGGTTTCAAAGTTTTGACAAATTTGCTGTGTGTCCATAGTTATGAAAAGAAAGAAAGAAAGAAAGAACCTGCTGTAACAACGAAGTTCAATCAATGCGAGTTCTCTTTTAGCGAAATGGCTAACCTCTGTCCTGACCTACCGAAGGATTTTGACCAAGATTGTTTTTGATCGTGTCTCACACATTTTTTTTTTTAAAGTCACCTGGTGCGAATCATTGTATAATGAAATGAGCTAGTTCTTTTTTTTTGTTTATCATCGCAAGTATTGTAATGTTTTAACTTTTCTTGTATGCTTCACTTTTGCATTTTGTTTTGCAGAACATTATGATTGTACATTGTGTTTGAATTTTGAAATTGAATTGTTGTACAGGGTCTGATATTGTGAACTATATGGCATGCAGTTGTGTCTGAGTGTTATTTTAATGTGTTTGGTGGAAAATGAAGTGATCTGTGAAGTGTGTAGCATAAGTGATGTTTCTGGATGAGTGGTTCACTACAGCCCTTGTTGTAAACATTTGTTATCTTTGTGTGCATGTGTGAATACTCCAGCAGTGTCAAGTTTGTTGCTTGATAGTGTTGATATTAGAAGGCTTTATTATTGATAGAGGCATCATGGCATTATTTCTGTCTTTCTATGCATTATTCCTGCATTCAGTGTGAGATACTGCTGCAGTCTAAGACAGATCATTTTTAAAACATTGCGGACACACTTTTAAAGGGCATAGATAAACAAGTATTTGCAGTAGATAACAAGAATCTGAAATTTTGAGAAGTTGAACTGTGGTTTTGTTACTATTCTACTTACTATGGTTATAAGGCACAAGGAGGTCAATGGAAGTTATGCGCCAAAATTGTCAGTTACTTTTAATTCTGTTCAAAATGTGAGATTTGGTACACCAGAGTTTCGTATGAAGAAATATACAATGTGATGAGGTCAACAGAATTTTCTACTGCTTGTACAACAGGTAGATACCCGGTATCTTGTGTTCTTACCTGAATTGGTACATATTTTCTTACTTGAAATGGTATTCATTTGCAAGAAACTTTGATGTTTTTTTTTTAATGTTTCATATGGGCAATCAATATTTGATCTGCATTAGAAAAGGGGGAAAAGTCTGTTTTAATGTACTTTGTGTTAAGATGTAATATTAAAACATCTAAGTATTCTTGGTAGTGAGAAGAAATATTTGAGCTGGTGTGCATTTATGGTTTGTAGCAGAAGAACTGTCTTCAAGAACATTGCATTTGGATAGTTGGCATGCTGATATTCTTCCTCTGTTCTGAAAATCACCAACAAACAAGAAATCAGTTCCTGACTCTTTTAAAGCTATACCGGCTTATTTCAACAAGTTGATTCATTGATGCCCCACAGTGTCGCAAAAATGATCATAAGCCTGTTCTGGCTCTGAGTGAATGTTGTGCTTTACAGTTGTTTTTTGTTTTTGTTGGTTGGGTTTTTTTTTTGTTTTTTTTTTTGCTGGGCTGGGCTATAATCATGACTTTCTTAAAAGAAAAGATTTTTGTTATTTAAAATTTGAAAACAAAAGTGAAAACAAAATTCTGCTTTTGTCATGGGATGCTGGACAGGAGACTGTAATGCCATACTTTTAGAATTTGAATTCAGCAATTGTACGGCCAGTGTGTAACTGCTATGGGATTTTCAATTCGGATTTGCTTTGCTTTCACCATGGTCCGGCAGCAGCTTTTATCAGACATGTTTGTGAAACGACTGCTCCCCTTTCAGTCTGATGGCAATATACTGACTGATCTAGTGGCATGAGTGCAGACTGACATAGTTTTGCAAGGCCACAGTGGCTTTACACTTGGCACCTAAACAGTGACAGGTACAAACAGTTACCATTCAGTTCCTTAGCTTCCTGGAAACCTGAGGATTCAGCTAACTAGTCCATCCATTCAGCGGTGATTGTTTAGGAAGGCCTGGGCTGGCAGGAGATTATGATGATGCAGAAATCTCAAGGTCTGTGAATTCCAGTTCTAAATAATTTGATTACCAATGATCATGCATAAGTTCATGTGCAAATAAACTGAGTTGATCTTTTCGTGGTGGTGGTAGCAGCAGCAGTAAACTAAATGTAGACTTTGTGTATTTGTATATTTCTTTACCAGTGTGCTGACACACACACACACACACACAGTCACACACACACACACACACACACACACACACACACACACACACACACACACACACACACACACACACAAGACACACACACACACACACACACACACACACACACACACACACACACACACACACATAAACATGCATGCACTCAGGCATGTCGTCACTCAAACAGCCCCCCACAGATGTCAACTTCTCAAGAAGAAAAAAGGAAAATCAATATTGTCAAAAAGAAAAGGATAATGTAACAAATCACAAGAATATCAGCAAAATCACCCCATGTATCAGCAAGTAATTTAAAGACAAGCGATGGAGGGAAAGTGCTGCATCATGGCCTCATGAAAAAAGTAAGCGCTGGGGCAGGGAAAGGGTTGAAAAAATGTATTAGTTCTATAGCATTTTTGTCCCTGCTCCTTGATTTTCTATGCTGTTATGGCTAGACAGATTTGCTGGATGTTTCAGACGTGTACGTTTGCTTCTTGTCATTTGATCCGGTTAAGAACTGGTCAGGAGAGGCATTGCAAAATGAATTATTATCAGTATTCTCTTTTTAAAGGGGAACATACTCCTCTTCACTCCACAGAAATCCATAAACAAAAAGCAACAACAAAAAGAACCCATCCCTGACGCATTCACACCACCATCATCAGTTTCGAGAGAAATCCCATCAGGGGTGTATGAGAACATGCTAGATCTCATCGCTTGTTGTGACCTGTGTAGATGTGACTTTGAGCTGTAACTGTCTGCCATGATTAAATGTATTAAAATGCTGCTCATATCTCTCATGGTATGTGTGTATGTGAGTATACAGTATGCAAGTGATATGTCTTGATTGCAAAAAAATCCCGAGACATATTTAAATTCACCCCATATGCATACTTCTTTAGCACATTCAAAACTAGGACCCTTTTTCCCCGTCTATCAGGTCAACCTATGTGCGAACCTCCAAACCTTTCATGTGTCTAGAAATTGAGTACATCAGAACTGGCAAGTGAACAATTCTGTAATACTTGTCACATTCGGTTCTTTCTGGAAAGCTGAAAGAATCTGGCATGCACCAGGATATTCAGAAAGGAGATGGGTATCACCAGTATTCTCCACCAGAATGTCTCGCCTATATTTACCAGTATTCTCCACCAGAATGTCTCATCTATATTTACTATGGAATACATGATACAATAATGATAACACCTTACATGCTTATTAAAGGAAAGTCACAGGAATCTGCAACTGTTTATCCTGCAGTGGATATAGCTTGAGCAATCTTCACATCATTTCACACACACAACATTTTGGACACCAAACATTCATTTGCCTCTGTTGAATCATATCACTACCCTTTACATAAAAAAGATAACATCAACAACAGATCAGAAGGAAAACAGAGAGAGAGAGAGAGAGAGCCACATATAAACTCAGTGCCAGCGTTATGTATTTTTGTCTTTTTTTATTTTGAAAATAACCACAGCATTGTTCAACAAGACTGAGCCATGACATAAAGACAGGGCCGTCTTATAACACCAACAGAGCCCATTCCCTCATGGACAATCATTTCAGCATCAGTTAACACACTTAATGCCAACTTAAGTTCTGTATGTAAACATGTGTAAACAGAGTTGCCGTTTTTGGAATTGTGGCAGAGTGTTTGAAATATCTGTTTGTTCTTTGATTTACTGTCCGTGAAAGCATAACTCCCAAATCAGAGAAACAAACCAGAGATTCATGACTGACATTTGAGTCACTCAAGAACAATATACTGTCAAACATGTGTAGGAAAAGAAAGTTTGAATGTTACTGTACTTATTAGATATATCATCGTAAGACATTGACATTCACAGTGACATAAACGACACTTCAATATCGAAAAATATCAGATTGGCTTGGGAAAATTACACACACGAGTGTGTAACTCCTACCCACTCCCCTCACATATACAAACAAGTAAAGGAAAAAGGGAATGAATGTGAGAGGGTTGGTTTCAATTTCAATTTAATCAAGGAGGTATCACTACATGCAGACTAATCCATATACATTACACCACATCCGTTAAGTTTCGAAACCACACTGCGCATGATTTAAAGCTGATGGATAAATTAATCAGGACCGAGATGAAAAACTTTAAGAAGAGGGTCTCATGTCTATGACTTAGCGGATGTCTGACCTGCGCTTCAGCCCAGCACACTGGTCAGCTCTTGGGAGAGGGATGGAAGATGGATTGTGTCAGTAATTAAACCTGGTGCTATAATATTTGATTGAGAAGATTAAGGTATTTAGAAAAAAGAGGAGGGAGAGAGGGTAGGGGTGGTGGTCAACCACCAGACAAAAAGGCTGTGAACAAAATCAATGATTGTAATAAACAACACTACAAACACAAATGTTATCATGTCCAAAAACTTGAGTATCAGGGACTCCTTTGGCTCTGCTGCTGTTCTTTGGTGTGATCACTTCGGTGTGCATAGATTGAAAAGGACAATACACTGTACTTTGTTTTGATTTCGGAGGTGCACCACTTTCAAAAAGTCCTGAAGAAAAAAAACCCTTGTTTCATTAGCTCATTTCTCTGCCCCATCACTCTACAAACACACAAGTACACTGACATAAGTACAAGTCTAGAAGCAGGGAAGAAAAACTTACAGAGGTGAACTCACTTGAATCATCTCATAACTCCTTCATTTCAAAATTACAAGTTAATTCCATATTTCAATGAGAAGGAAACATTAGCATGGCACTAGAGCTCTCTCTAAAAGAGCTTGAAATTCTCTCACAAAGTTCTACAGTCATGACAAGTTGACACACCACAATATGAAAGCCAATCTAACACCAGGCCTAGACAAAATACAAAACACTTTTCTACATTTCCCATAAAGTCTCCACATCTTTCCCATCAACTCTGTAAGACCAGAGTGTATATTAAGCATTTTTACTGTACCATGGCAGAAAAACATTTCTTTTAAAATCCACAGACACAAAATTTTCCTTTAGCTGATCTACTTTGTTCATCACTTAACAAGAATTCAGATACTGATACTGATTCATTGTACAGATTCAAAAATGGAAAGAATAAATAGAAAAAGAAAACTTGAGACTATTCCTAAATGTTCTAAACTGGCTTAAGAGTGGGTGAGATGCATTAACTTAGAAGAAAAAAAACTTTCTGATCTGCCTCAATAAGCTATAATTTTATTTTTGGTGGTTTCCTGTTGATAAAGCACTCTTCATTTTGTTGTTCACAAAGCATCATTTACAATAACTTCAGTTGTTTCCTTTCAATGCACAAGTTGCATGGTCAATCACAGCATGTTGGTACATCATGATTAAATCACCCAGAGATCAACAGTCATTTGAAATAGTTCAGCAACAGTATGTAGGATATATTCAAGCGTTTCTCTGTTACTTTAAGTCTCTTTGGATATCAGCATCTGTCCATATCACAAAATCCCAGTGAAAACTTACGCCACACTTGCACCCAAGATGCAGTGGTTCTTGTGGTGACACAAAAGATACTGCTCACATTAGCACAATTTCTTTCCTTTCTGTATCCATCTGTGTCATTTTTTGTTTTTCATTCACGGTCAAAAACTTAAAAAAAAACCTCAGTGTTAACACACCCCAATAGGTATTCTTCCATTCTGAAGGCAGCAATACTCAGATGATAGCCATGCAAGCAACTAGTAGGAGGTAAATCGTTCTTTTTTCAGTGTTAACTGAAAATGTATATTCCAGATAACTTGCCATTCTCAACATAAACATTATCCATGATAGGAAAAACTTTAGACAAGTTGTAGATTGAAACATCCTACACATATCTGAAAGAAAGTCAAACCTGTTAGTGATTCCATCCTGTCCCTCTGCCTCAACCGACCCTTGAAACAGGTCACTCCCTCAGTGATCATCAAACTGCAGGTAACAAACGAAAAATCAAAAATGCACAGGCAACTAAACTAATATTCTGGTTACATACATTCCTGTTGAAGATAATTCATTTTGTGGACACATAACAAGACATACATGACAAAAAAATTGTCCTGTTTTGCTTCACAAGAATCCAATGGAATGTTCGCTACATAAAATGGACCAGCCACAATGATCTGCTAGAAACAAATTACACAGTATGACACAGGCATGATTAAGTGACTGGGGAGAAAAGTGAAGAATTCTGTTTATCATAAAAGAAATGACTGCACGACACAAAGCGATCCACAACAGTACCTGACATAAAGAAAGCTGTAACCAAGTGAATTACTGTAACTGATATGTATTTATCAAAAATCTTTAAAATGATTTGGTTTCAGTGCAGGGAGAAGGAAAAGGGAGGAAACGAGTATACTGCATGAAGAGAATGAGAGAATTAAATAATACAAAAGTGAATGCTGATGAAAAATAATTAAAAAAAAAAAATTTAAAAAAAAATCATTTCATTTTATGACTGTGTCTTGTTATTTGCTTCAGGTTCTGAGTGAGTGTCCATCACGACAGTTCAGTGGACAATGGCAAGATGCTGAGCCGCGCCAATCTTCGTGCAAGCATCTTGGAGAAGGCAGGGTTTCTTGAACCCTCCAAATGTCAACATGGATTACAGGATCTGATTGATTGAGAACATAATAGCTGTTCAGGCTCTGACACCTATGTCTGCATATAGGCTGACCTGGGATGTGTGGAAATCCTTCTCTACCACTCACCCACTGATACTGCCAAGACTTCAACAAAGCCTTCAGAGAGAGAGAGAGAGAGAGAGAGTTCGGCGTTCTAACCACTTGGCTATACCTACATTTGTCATGTTGATGGAGAGAGAGAAAATGAAAAGGGAGAGGAATATGAAGAGAGAGAGAATTAAACCACGCACATAAACATACAGATGTGGCTATTGACATGGTGGAACCCCAGATAAAGATAACGCATGTACATCTGTCAGAGAGAGCGGAGAGGCCCCATCCCACTATATGGATCCATGTCAGGATCAAGTGCTCAGCTGTATTGGGTTCTTGGCTTCTGTTACTAATTCCTGGTCACTTTTGGTCATAAGAATGAATGATACTTGTAGACAGTTAAACTCTAGAGTGTGGCTGTTGGTCAACCTCAGTCAAAGAATGCTGACAAATCAATGAGCCTGGAAAGCTCTCAGTTGGGGGAACATAGCTCCTGGAGACCAGAGGGATGAACATCCGAATGTCTCTCTCTAGCTGCCATCCATGTGGGAAAACTGATGTCAGGGGATCCTTTACTCCTCACCTTCTTCATCTATAAAGGTGACATGAGTTTCCCCCCCCCCCCCCCCCCCCCCCCCCCCCCTCTCTCTCTCTCTCCCATACCTGGTCGTGCAACTAGGCTCTGGAAACCTGTTTGAATCCTGTGTGGTTTCTCTGACATGCAGTCTGTCAATTTATAAGGCAGGACTTATTACATAAGATAGTAAAGGAGCATTGAGCAAAGGTCCAGTTTGCATGCTCTATGCACCTTTGAGTTGTAACTGTTTCCTGTCATTCTTTTCAAAATGAGAATCAAGTCCCTCCCTCCCCCCCCTCCCCCCCAACCCTCCTACTCATTGACCCTCCCAAATATATTATGGTATAGGCTATTGGAAATTCAGTGACAACAATTAGAAAATGGGGGGGGGGGGGGGGGGGGGGGGGGGGGGGGATGGCGCGGTTCTCTTATACAGAGTATGTTTCATTTCCCTTTTCTTTTTCCATTGAATAATGGTTTCACAATAAACAGAGAAAAAGAAAACTAATAGAACAAACTCTGGTACAATCGTATGTGGTTTAACAGCAACATAGATGGTATGGTTATCGATGAAAATGATGAAAAATAAAGACATCAAACAGACAAACAAATCTGGTCATGCAAGTTCTGTGAAAGATAGCCAAACATAAGTCAGTAAATCAGTGAGTGCATTAATGATCCAAATGAATGAATAAATAATAATAAACTATACAAAAAAACCACAGCTAAAACTGATACTTGTTACAAAAAAAAAAAAAAAATTATTTACAGACCGGATAGAAGGAAAAACATGAAACACGAAAAGAAAAAACAAAAAAAATTAAAGACACCATCAACAACATTACAATCCTTATAAAAAAAAAAAAGGAGTCTGAGTGTATCATACATCCCCTTTTGGTCAGGTAACTTGATCAGAAAACAGGTTTACATCCTGCAGATGAGATGTATCAATATAGATGGGATGTATCAACATTGATGGGATGTATCAACGTTGATGGGATGTATCAACATTGATAGGATGTATCAACATTGATGGGATGTATCAACACTGATGGGATGTATCAACATTGATGGGATGTATCAACGTTGATGGGATGTATCAACATTGATAGGATGTATCAACATAGATGGGATGTATCAACACTGATGGATGTATCAACATTGATGGGATGTATCAACATTGATGGGATATATCAACACAGATGGGATGTATCAACGTAGATGGGATGTATCAATATTGATGGGATGTATCAACATTGATGAGATGTATCAACATGCATTATGCAAAGTCCAGAGGTCAATGAAAGAAGAAAGTCACTGACATTTGTTTTTGTTTTTGTGTGTGCGTATGAAAAATGATGGCGCATGTAAAATATGCAAGGAAGAAGAAAGAGATGGACACAGGAAAAAAGGAAGAGAAGGGAAAGAGGAAAAAAGGTAGAAAAGAAACATACAAATTGATAACTATCATTCATTGCCATTCAGATCAGCATGATCTAATTGACCAATGAATGTTGAGAAAAAAAAAAAAAAAAAAAAAAAAAAAACTGATGCAACAACAAACGGTAAAAACTCTATGCAATGTTACAGCCTTTTTTCTGGATATAATACAACCAGATACAATAAAGAATAATTCAGATCACAATTTCAATACAGAAAGCAAGACAAATCCTTCATACACTTTTCCACACTTTCCTGATACTGTGCACTGCTACATTCATTTCACTGCCTTCTCCTGTTCTGAAACTGAAGTCACAATTGCAAATAAACATCACTGGTCAGTCTGCAGACATGGGGGTGGGGGGGGGGGGGGAGAGAGGGGAGGCAGGGGGGGGGGGGTAATACTGATCATCACAGAATGCCAGCAGATACTAGAACTAATGATCAAACATATGTCTTGTTTGAAGTAGTTTGTCAGATCTAGCAGCTGATTGTATGATGAACAGGATCTGCACACAGTATCTCTCACAAATCCACATAAGAGACAAACTGATTTGGTACATGAGTTCTGAGTACCAAACAATGAATTACAGCTTTTTGAGTATATCCAGCATAACACGTCTCTAAAAACATCACAAATGACGTTGTTCCATGTACAAAACAACCTAAAATATACATCTCTGATATGATAAACAGGAAACATTTCAGGACTGTCCTGAAGAGAAACGAACATATAAATGATAATTTACAACATTCAGATTTCACTTTCGAAAAATGTGATCTCTTAACCCAGTCCTTCCCATGCTTTTCATCTCTGTCAGACATGATCGGTGGCGAACGGAAAAATTATTCAGATACATGATTATGGGGCTATGTATGTTTCATGTTAGCTTGATCACAGAATGATTACTGATGTACAATATGGTGGTGCCTGTCAATGTTCATTTTATGTACAAAATCAGCACCCTGCTTGAGGTGTATCACTATGGTGGCAAGACATGCAAGATGGTGATCTTTTTTCATGGAAAAATCTGGATAACAACATTCAGTGTCTGCCTGAGACAACTACATTTTTCCTGCACACTTTTCTGCTGCACTGAATCCCTTTATGTTGACTGAAGCACGCCATCAATCATCGACTGTGCTGCAAAGCAATCGCTGTCTGGTTTGTGACACTTGAATGACAGCAACGACTTTGCCTCTGAATAGGCCTTCCAGAAACTGAGATGGTGGGGAGAAGATGATTTCACTATGGAGAAACACTTCTTTCCTTCTTCGTTCCGTGGTTCTGCATAATTACTAGTAGGAAAATTAGCCTTGACTCAGCCCCAGCTGGGGTAAGGTAAAGGTGACTGAGAGAGGAATAGTGCTCACTTGATGCCTGTAAAACCTGAAGTTACCCTCCAGCAAGACAATGTCAACAGCACCAAGAAAAAAAAAAAAAAAAGAAGAGGTCTTGAAAACAAATGAACTGGGGACATGTCTGAAAACATGTTTGCAATGGGGGCCCACTCCCTTTGGGAGGCAGCAGCATTCTGTTGGTCAGTTTCATTGTACTAGTCAGGTATGCCCAAAGAGAACTAAGTACTGTTAAATACGCTCGTGAACAGATCTCTGCCAGCTGTTTTGAAAACCAGAGTGTGATGTCTTAGATAAAGTCAACGGAATTTCAGCTTTGCGCACTCTTCAAGCTAGTTACTGATCACTGTTTAATGTTTTTAACAAAAAGATTTATGCCATCATGAAGAAGAATGAATATATGCACTTGCAAATAACTTCATTTTATCATGCACTGTTACAGACCTTTTTTTTTTTTCTGTGTGGTGTGCATTTCTGGTCACCTTCTCCAAGTTTCACTTTTTTTGTTTTGCTGAGTCTAATGTTTTGGATGGATATTACAACAGGTTGACAAACTATCAATAGTCCAAGGCTAGTGTTCTTATGTGACAAAACAGTCCAAGACTAATGTGTTCATGTGTGACAAAGCCACAATGCATTGATATAGGGGGACACACACACACACACACACACACACACACACACACACATACATGCTCATCTGGTTGAACATGACTACCAACAGTGATGATGAAGCGCATTTGCTAAAGTTAAATGAATGTCATGGGATAGCTTAGCTTTTATCACTCTGATCATGCTTGAGGCACTAATTACACACACACACACACACACACACACACACACACACACACACACGCACACACACACACACACACACTCTTTCTTTTTCCTTGCCATTTTCAACAGGGGATAACACAGCAGCAAATCACGCCAAGCATGAAACAGTATGGTGATCCAAAATTGTACCAATGTTGGCAGCTCCGTATGAAACACCTGTCCTGTGACCTTTTTTTAGGGCTTTATCACAGTTCTTGTAGCTAGTGCGGCGTTTTTCCAAGACTTCAATCATACCATGTACAGAAGCTAACCATGTACATTGCGCAGGATTTCTATGTTTCATGCTTCTTGTTCTGTTTTATTTTCTTGTGAACAATGCTTCGTTCCCTTCTTTGAAAGTTTTATTGACCATGTAGATATACTACAAAGATCCATCTTACAACTTTTGAGTCAAAGAAGAACAACGACCAGTCTCATGGTGCCAACAGGATACATTACATGTCAGCATGACTGTGCATATGGACAGAAGGAAAGCAGCCATGATGTTTTCTTTGTGTCATGATCATGGCATACGCTGATTATGCACGTCTGTCTATAGCCCACTGCAATGCCTTTAGGATGACAGCCATGCAAGTACGTCACTGGTACACTTTGATCATATTACCGGCAGTAAATATGAAATCAAGTACATTTCCTGAATCTTCCCTCAAAGGATAGATGGTGCTGTATAAAACAAGTGTCATCCTTCCTGTTAACTCATTCACAGCGCTGGCCATGGTAATAAAGCAAGAGTGGCCATTTTTCCCCCACATTTGGCAAAATCAGCCAAGACATATTACACATTACATTCATAGTTTGAAAAAAACACAGTGGCAAAACCATGAACAGCCTGAAAACATGGAATGCTATATTGTGTGAAAACTTAAGCAAAATCAAATCAAGCCTGTCACTTAAAAATCAAAGTGAAAATATAAAAAAAAAAAAAAAAAAAAAAAAAAAAAAAGGAATTGTAGCAGTTGTTGAGGAGTATTCACTGTATTTGAAATGAAATCTACTACAATCATTTTAATCAGCTACTGTATATCGATATTCCTCGGTAAAATCTTACCATGATTTAAAGGTAAAATATCACCCAGACTAATACAGGTCATTGTGATTCACTGTCAATACTGAAAGTGAAAACAGTGTGACCATTTCTGTTTCTGTTTGCATAAATGATGTATTAGTCTACTTGCAGGCTTCTGAATCACTACTGTATACAAGGCAATGTTAATAGTTTCTTGGTTTCCTGTGGAATGTGATTCGTATATTATGAACAGTTCAACAGCAGAAAAAAAAGTAGGTAACTCTGATACTAGTCATCAACAGTTGTGTTCCCCTGTAATGCACAAGATATAATGAAAATGAAGTATTGCTTTTGCTCATGAGCTGATTTAATAGAATCAGATACAGATCAGCTGATTTCATAAGGCAAACACAATTTATCACAAACAGTCTAAGTACGTACAGATATACAACCTGTCTAAACAGTTGCATGTATATGGAGGGGAAAATATTCTTGTTAGCAGAAAGGGGATCTAGTTTATGAAGAGTGGTGGAAATATTTTCAAATGAAGAATATTCATGTGACAGTTCAACAAAGAAGAGGGGTAGAGGGCCAAGACAGGGGCACGGGTGTAAGTACAGCACATGGAAATCTTCAAATTATGAATTTAACAGAAATGAAGACATTAAAGGGAAAAGGATCAACAGAACAAGTATGCATTCAATTACCCCCCCCCCCCCCCCCCCCTAAAATTCTATTTTCAAACACAACAAAAGAATTTACACACCAGTTTGAATAACATATAACTCAATTTTACCTACATGCATACATATGAAACTATTATTTCTGATTAACGCAAAGCACAAAGAGAAATAGAAAATTACCCATCCAATCAGAGGTTGGGTGCGTGTGATAACTAGCATTACAAACTTTCCAACAGCACAAAGTCAAAACCATCCAGATGAGTTCAGTAACTGCCAGGCACACAATACGAGGCAAAATCTGTTTAGAAAAAGAAATGATTATGAGGTTATTGAATTTAACATTTGTTAATTTACATAGATTCACAAGCTTGACAAAGAATAAAAGAATAGAAATCCCATTTCATATTAAAGCTAAATTGTAGTATCTCTGTAAATGATACTCAAAATGTAAAGTCATTTTCGATTTTAAAAAATACATACTGGATAGAAATGTAAGACCCTCGAACCATAACTCTCTTTTTCTCTAAAAAAATAAGTAAATGAGTAAGTGCAACAACACAGTTAAGTGTACTGGTCATTAATCTACAGCAAACACACTATGTCTGGGTACTCAAATGTACCTTGTGGTTGAATCATTCTTCCCAGTTTTTATACTTTATTTTTGCATACATTTTAACTGCTCATAAGTTAAAAAAAAAAAAAAACAAACAAAAAAAAAAAAAAAAACAATGTCTGTAATGCCAACTATTGTTGTATAATTTCCTTGAAAATTCAAGAACACATTTTTTGTCATCAAAGAAAATTCTTCACGCCCAAAATCCTGAGAAAAAAAAAACAAAAACAAACAAAAATGGGATGCAGACAGAGACACACATAAAGACAAATCCAATCCCAAAATTTGGGAGAAAGAGAAACAAACAAAAGCCAAGGAATCACACAACCAAAGACTTGAGAGGGGCAGACAGCAGAAAGTTTTGAGCGCGATGGTAGTGCCAACAGGTGGGTATGTCAATGTCTCCATCTCTGTTCCATTCTGAGTTCATGCTTGTGACTCCACCGCATATTTGGTACCACCTGCTGTGTTGCTTTTCCAGAATTTCATGTTGGCCAGTTTTGCTTTCATCTGACTGGGCCGGTGCTGCACACAGGTTAGAGAATGACGGCGTAGTCAAACAAATAACCATGAAGCAATAGCAACCTTCCTTTTGCTCACATATACATAATCACACACACTTGCACATGGACACACACACACACACACACACACACACACACACACACACACACACACACACATGCATGAATACAGATGTATGCATTTGGGTGTACATTTCTTATTCATGTGTTTTTGGACATCTTTAATGCCTTATACTAAAGTACTAATCATATAATTATATATAACAATTGTAAAACTGCTGCAGACTTGAATACTAGGTGATGGCGGATTCCATTCCCATCAGAGCCTGCCATTTGTGGGACTTTTTTTGGCCCAACCCACTCAAACCCAGAGCCGAGTATGCTAGGAGGTCTGACGGGATGCCTGAAACTGCATAACTGGGTTAGTATCCCCATGATGGCAACATCTCTGGGAGTGTGGCTCAGATCTCCTGAGCAACATTGACAGTGCCTGTATCTCTTGGGACAGTCTGACGCTGGAATATTTCAGGAAAGGCAGCGCGGGGAACAGCACACTGTCATGTAGTTTCTGACTGGAATGGAACTCTGAAGCTTCATCACCATCTTATCCTCATTGATCATCATTCAAAGCAAAAAAAAAAAAAAAAAAAAAAAAAAAAGAGAGAGAGAAATCATGTTCTGTGCCCCTTCATGACCTGCTCTTGGAGTGACCTGATTTCTGATTTTTTTTTTTTTTTTCGCCATGATGAGCAGGTGCCAGAGTTGTTGGTGTCAGCAGCAGCTGGATCAGCAGTTGCACAACTGGATCAGAAGAGGCAAAAACTGAACACTACCAAAGTGACTGGGCAGAAGTGCAGTGTCTCCTCTGCTGGGATGCCTGACGACAGCCTGTTGATTGCTGCGTGTGGACTGCTGGTGCAGGGCTGTGGTGGACTAAGTTTGGATGGAGAAGTGTACGAGGAACCGGAATGAGTGGAATGGGAGGAATGACAATGGGGGGAGCATGGAGGAGAAACAAGCAAACAGACAAAAAAAAACATGTACATAGAACTTTCCCCAAACAAAGACAGTGTGAAAAAAAAAAAAAAAAAAAAATTCTTTTCACAGTCTCTACTGACACTAATGAATGAAAATTCGGACTCACAGACATTCTTTCACAATCCAAAATTAACAGATGCATAGACACACAGTGCTCCTGGGGGATACAGGATACAATTCAAAATCTCATTTGGGGAAAGGGCTGGCAAAGTTACTCATATTCAGGTGTCTACAGGAGAGAGAGAGAGAGAGAGAGAGAGAGAGAGAGAGAGAGAGAGAGAGAGAGAGAGAGAGAGAGAGAGAGAGAGAGAGAGAGAGAGACAGACAGACAGACAGACAGACAGACAGAAAGACAGACAGAGACAGAGACAGAGAGACAGTGAGAGGGAGACAGACAGACAGACAGACAGACAGACAGTGTGAGAGAGACAGAGAGAGATTGGAGGGGATCTGGGGGGGGGGGGGGGGGGGAGAGAGAGAGATGACAGAGACAGAGAGAGAGACAGAGACAGTGACAGAGGTAGATCTCTGACCCAAAAGGACACTTTTAGAACTCCTTTTCTGAAAAAAAGAAAGACAAAGAACAAGAACAAGAACAACAACAACAACAGCAGCAGCAGCAGGAGTCATTTCCCTGTCAAAACAGTAACAGTTGAAAGCCCACTGTGAAGTCACCATGTACCCCTAAC
>JADBJO010001433.1:367500-372500 GCA_016801955.1 Conus betulinus
TGGGGGTTATCAGTGGGGAAGAGAACAAAAAGACCAAGAGATCAGGAATGTAAAGAGGAAGGGGAGAAGAAAAAAAATGGACTAGCATAGAGAAAGATAGAGACGGGGGGTGAGTAATGGAAAGAGGGAGAGAGAGAGAGAGAGAGAGAGAGAGAGAGAGAGAGGGAGGGGGGGGAGCAAGGGAGGGAGAAGAAGGACTAACTTAGATGCATTTGAACAACATAAAAAAAAAAATCCATCACATAGTTAGAACATGAAAATTAGTTAAGGAACTTCACATCAATTATTAGTTGTTTTCATATGAAGTGCATGGTACAATCTATTGAAATACTGGCAAATCAAGTTGCAAGTTTTGGTGTTAGACACAGTCATCAGTCTGCATGGCCACTCATGTTGCCAGAGTATAATGAAATGAAAAAGAAAAGTGAAAATTTTAGATTTCCATTTCCAATCTGACTAGAATAAAAACATCTTAATACAACAAAGCTCATATCAGATGTCAATGAAATCTGACTTCTTTGGTGATTCCAGTAAATGGGTGAAATAGTAAGCAAAATTTCAAGTTCTTTTTCAATCTGTGTGTGTGTGTGTGTGTGTGTGTGTGTGTGTGTGTAAGTACATAAATGAAGAAGAATAGAAAAAGAAAGAAAGAAAGAAAGCACTGAAAATCTTAATATAAAAATCCATGAAGAGAAAAGCCAAGTCTCAGCAACACTCCACCTTTAAGGACTTTTATTTCTGGGCCGGACATGAGACTGCAGTGAGTAGACTAATGGACTGCAGTGAGATTGGACTGGTGAACTGTAATGAGACTGGGCGATGGACTGCAACTAAACTGGTCTGATTGATTCCAAACAAGGGCTGGACCAATGGACTGTAATGGGACTGCTAGATTAATGGACTGCAACAGGACTGGATTCACGGACAGCAATTAGGCAGGATTAATGGACGGATATTAGGCAGGATTAATGGACAGCAATTAGGCACGATTCATGGACAGCAGTTAGGCAGGATTAATGGATGGCAACTGAGTAGGATTAATGGACTGAAATGAGGCTGGACTGATGGACTGCAATGAGGCTGGTCTAATAGACTGCAATGAGGCTAGACTAATAGACTGCAATGAGGCTGGACTGATGGACTGCAATGAGGCTGGCCTGATGGCCTATAGTGAGGCTTGACAAATAGACTGCAATGAGGCTGGACTGATGGACTGAAGTGAGGCTGGACTAATAGACTGCAATGAGGCTGGACTGTGGACTGCAATGAGGCTGAACTAATAGACTGCAATGAGGCTGAACTAATAGACTGCAATGAGGCTGGACTAATAGACTGCAATGAAGCTGGCCTGATGGACTGCAGTGAGGCTGGACTAATAGACTGCAATGAGGCTGGACTAATAGACTGCAGTGAGGCTGGACTAATAGACTGCAATGAGGATGGCCTGATGGACTACAATGAGGCTGGACTAATAGACTGCAAAGAGGCTGGACTAATAGACTGCGATGAGGCTGGTCTGATGGACTGCAATGAGGCTGGCCTGATGGCCTATAGTGAGGCTTGACAAATAGACTGCAATGAGGCTGGACTGATGGACTGCAGTGAGGCTGGACTAATAGACTGCAATGAGGCTGGACTGATGGACTGCAATGAGGCTGGACTAATAGACTGCAATGAGGCTGGACTAATAGACTGCAATGAGGCTGGCCTGATGGACTGCAATGAGGCTGGACTAATAGACTGCAATGAGGCTGGACTAATAGACTGCAGTGAGGCTGGACTAATAGACTGCAATGAGGATGGTCTGATGGACTACAATGAGGCTGGACTAATAGACTGCAATGAGGCTGGACTAATAGACTGCGATGAGGCTGGCCTGATGGACTGCAATGAGGCTGGACTAATAGACTGCAATGAGGCTGGACTAATAGACTGCGATGAGGCTGGCCTGATGGACTGCAATGAGGCCGGCCTGATGGACTGCAATGAGGCTGGACTAATAAACTGCAATGATGCTGGACTGACAGACTAAAGTGAGGCTGGACTACAATGAGGCTGGACTGATAGACTACAATGAGACTGGACTGATAGACTACAATGAGACTGGACTGATAGACTACAATGAGACTGGACTGATAGACTACACATGAGGCTGGACTGATAGACTACCATGAAACTGGACTGATAGACTACAATGAGGCTGGACTGATGGACTGCAATGAGGCTGGACTGATGGACTACAATGAGGCTGGACTGATGGACTGCAGTGAGGCTGGACTGATGGACTGCAGTGAGGCTGGCCTGATGGACTACAATGAGGCTAGACTGATGGAAACCAATGAGGCTTGCCTGGTGGACTGCAGTGAGGCTGGACTGATGGACTACAATGAGGCTAACCTGATGGACTGCAATGAGGCTAGACTGATGGACCACAGTGAGGCTGGCCTAATGGACGATAGTGAGGTTGGACTGATGGACTACAGTGAGGCTGTACTGATGGACGACAGTGAGGCTGGACTAATAGACTGCGATGAGGCTGGACTAATAGAATGCAATGAGGCTGGACTGACTGATGGACTGCAATGAGGCTGGACTAATAGACAGCAATGAGGCTGGGACTAATAGACAGCAATGAGGCTGGACTAATAGACTGCAATGAGGCTGGACTAATAGACAGCAATGAGGCTTGACTAATATAGACTGCAATGAGGCTGGACTAATAGACTGCAATGAGGCTGGACTAATAGACTGCAGTGTGGATTCTCTCTTGAGGGCACATAAGACCGGATGGCGAAAGCTTGGCTGTGTCTGGAGTGGCACTGTCTTCATCTGTCCGTGGGCAGGGGTGGTTGGGTCTGTGGGGTGTGCTCGCTCGACAGCTGGAGGGTGGTGTTTTTTGCCGGTGGGTTCTGCAGTCGTGAAATACGGGCTGGCTGGTACACCCATGGGGATGCTACTTTAAGGCTGTTATGAGTTGCATCCTGTAGTCTGATTTACCTCTGTTCAGGAGCAGTTATATCCCTTGATATCTTAATGGAGTGTCCTGCGTGTGCCTGTACCCATCGTCAACACAGCACAGGCCTCCAAGGGTGGTACAGGACTGCTCTAAAGGCAGGTGAAGACAGTGCTTTTCTGGGTCCTCCCCAGCACCTTCGGGTGTGTCTTTTTTTTTTTTCTTTTCTAGCCTGATGGACTGCAATGAGGCTTGACTGATGGACTGCAATGAGGCTGGGACTGGACGGACTACACTGAGGCTGGACTTATGGACTGCAATGAGGCTGGACTGATGGACTACAGTAGGCTGGACTAATAGACTACAATGAGGCTGGCCTGATGGACTACAATGAGGCTGGCCTGATGGACTGCAGTGAGGCTGGACTGATGGACTGCAATGAGGCTGGACTGATGGACTGCAATGAGGCTGAACTGACGGACTGCAATGAGGCTGGACTGATAGACTGCAATGGAGCTTCACTTAGGGACTGAAATGAAGATAGCAATGAGGCTAGACCGATGGACAGCAATAAGGCTATATTAAGAGACTGCAACGAAATTAGACTAGTGGACTAGAATGCGTCTTCTCTGATAGACTACAATGAAGCTAGTTTAATGGACTGCAGTGAGGCTGGACTGATGGACTGCAGTGAGGCTGATTGATGGACTGCAGTGAGGCTGGCCTGATGGACTGCAGTGAGGCTGCACTAATGGACTGCAATGAGGCTGGACTAATGGACTGCATAAGGCTGCACTAATGGACTGCAATGAGGCTGGCCTGATGGACTACAATGAGGCTGGACTGATGGACTGCAGTGAGGCTGGACTGATGGACTGCAATGAGGCTGCACTAATGGACTGCAATGAGGCTGGACTGACACCAATGAAAAAGGGCACAAAAAAAAAAAAAAGGGCATCGTGGCTTGCAAGGTCAGGGAAATCAAGAAAGTTTCGTCCCCTCTTGTTGACTTTCAAGCTAAAGTAGTGATCAAGAAGAAGCTTTTCATACATGCTACCTTCACTGAGGGAGTGTATACTATACCAACGTCCAGCTGCCATAAAGCAGGCTTCTACACTGACCAAATATTGGCCATCACTTGTAACAGTACAAAGAAGCACGTAACTCTTGGTGGGGGTATGCAGGCGAAGTTCCAGGACATACCCAAGAGACACCACTGAGTCTTCCTGTACTCAACAAAATCTGCTCTCCCGAGAAATATTTCCATGCAGTCAGATTCCATTTTACCTGTGTAACTCTCAGAATAAGGTCTGGTCATAAATGTCTTGTTGCGAGATGACTTCCTTGGATTTACAAGAACGCAAAATGTGGTTCTTTTATTTTTCTTTTTCTGGGAGCTAATGAGATAAACGATTCCAGTATCCCCACTATAATAATCCTCCTCCTCCTCCTCCTTATCATTATTATTAGTGGTATTACTAATGATATTATTATTAATAATCTTTAAAAAAAAATTTGTGGCTTTACATTGACATTTTGAATTGCTGTTTGATTATTGCTTTATGTGTCTCAAGTTTTGCCTCATTTTGTGGAATTTGTTTACTTGGATAACACTTTGATTGCGAATAAGTACCTGCTACCTGGGACAAAACTGATAACTGAATGGCAACTGAAGAAAAAGAAGAAGTTATCAACCATGAATTTTAAGAAAGAATTGTAAATATGTAGTACTTTTTCTTTTTCTCTCTCTCTCTCTCTCTCTCTCTCTCTCTCTCTCTCTCTCTCTCTCTCTCTCTCTCTCTCTTTGTTCTTGCTAAAACCATGTATTTCTGTGGTGCAAACTGTGAACATCCTTTCTCAGACAAGCATTGGCTGTGGACATCTATGATTAATAAGCAAAAGAAGACTGTTAGTATTAAGTTTGTTAGAACACATACGTTCAATGAAAAAGATACTTCAATAACATGTAACACTACTGATTGCATGGAGAACAGTGTCAGCATAGACTGCCATGTGGCCAACAGATGTGAAGTCTGAGAGTGCAAAG
>JADBJO010001433.1:380000-382500 GCA_016801955.1 Conus betulinus
ACTTTGTACTGACCATATTGGGGTAAAAAGGTATCATTGTAAGGAATGACTTTGTACTGACCGTATTGGGGTAAAAAGGTATCATTGTAAAAGGCATCAGAGAGGCCAATCTTCACAGGATGGTTGGTACTGGAAATGTTCTGGACTGGCAATGCCAACTGGAAAAGAAATCATGTCACATGAAACATCCTGTGCAGACTGAGAATGCCAAGAAGAATATCCAGCGTAAATGTGCCACAGAGCTATTTATCAAAGATTTTTAAATACTGAGAACAACATCCCATACAATAATGCCGAGCTTTTAAAATGCTAATGAGGAACAGAGGTAGTCAACATCTTTTGGTTAACTTGCTTTTCATACTATTTTTGGTTTGTCTGCTATTAATGCGAGGTATTACTTTAATTGATGTAACCATTTTATGATGTTGCTAATACCTGTAGCACCATTTGAAGGTAGCAGTAAAACTACTGTTCATATTGTTGCAAATGCAATAGCCGCATTGAAATAAATAACAACATCAGTTTATTCATTCATTTATTCTAAGCAGCCTTAACAGAAATTTCTGTTTTGCAGCATGCACACGTCTTCATACTAGAATACATTTGTTTTCTCTCCTCTCATCACAAACTATATTGTTGTGATATGTATTCCAATTTACGTTTCCATTTCCATGAAAGCTATAAGAAATATCACTTGATGGGTAATCAATTCACACTAATTATGCTCATAGCTGGTTCTTTATTACCTATGTGTCTAAGTATAAGAATGCCATATGTGGTGCATTTTGGTGAACACACTAAGTGTAGTTAGGCCTGAAAAAAAAAAAAAAAGCGCTTTCTCCACAACAAGAAAAAACAAACAAAACTAAAATCAAAATGAAACAACTGTCGCAGAATTTGAAATCCAAAGAACAACATCCAGTGAAGAATTACCACTGAGCTGTGAGACAAGCTTTTGAAACACCAGAGGGAAACACCAGATGAAGACCGAAATGCCAGAGAAACAATTGAGATGAACATTTGATGCAGACCAACATGTAGAAAGGAACCAGCCGCCATGGCGAAATGATAAGCGTCACGGACTCCTGGTTGGGAGGTTGTGAGTTCGATTCCCATCAGAGCCATTTATTTGTGGGATTTTTCTGTCCTGACCGGCTCCTGCTCAGGGTTGAGTTTGCGTTTGCTATATGGGCTTAATTGGGATGATTGGGACCATAGGGTTGATTTTCACCCATTGATAGATGTGTCTCTGATGGTGTTGCTCAAATTTCCCGACCAAGGCTGCGGGTGTCTGTATATCTCCAGCCTGGTGATCGCCAAGATATAATATGAAAGTAAGCACAGAGTAACGCACTTCCATAGATCATATTCTTTATCCTCCTTCTCTCTGTCCAGCATAAGTTGGACACCACCAAAGTAACTAGGCAGCAGAGCAGTGCCTTCTCTGGTGGGTTGCCCCAAAGTGATTTGACTGTCACTGCTCCCTGTGGATCGCTGATGCCAAAGAGGAACGCCTGATGTAGACCGGAATGCCAAAAAGGAACGTCAAATGTAGACTGGAATGCCAAAGTGGAACGTCTGATGTAGATCTGAATGCCAAAGAGGAACGCCTGATGTAGACCTGAATGCCAAAGAGGAACATCTGATGTAGACCTGAATGCCAAAGAGGAACATCTAATGTAGACCTGAATGCCAAAGAGGGACATCTAATGTAGATCTGAATGCAAAAGAGGGACGCCTGATGTAGACCTGAATGCCACAGAGGAACGCCTGATGTAGACCGGAATGCCAAAGAGGAACGCCTGATGTAGACCGAATGCCAAAGAGGAACGCCTGATGTAGACCCGGAATGCCAAAGAGGAACGCCTGATGTAGATCTGAATGCCAAAGAGGAACGCCTGATGTAGACCGGAATGCCAAAGAGGAACGTCTGATATAGACTGGAATGCCAAAGAGGCCAACATCAATAATAATCAGTAATATCAAATAAAGGTAATAGAGGACCAACAAGACCAAAAATGCCAAAAGAGGAACATCTGATGTAGACCAAAATGACACAGACGAATTTCATGATCCAGATGAACATGCCGAAGAGAAACATCTGATGCAAACCAAAATGAACTTCTAACAACGCAAGCAAGGAAGACAGAATAAAGAAAGGAAAAAAACTAGGGGAGATGAGGAGGTATGTAGAACAAAGTAAGGAGATACAATGGAGAAGGGCGCAGGGCTTTAGGGGCCAGGTGGAAGTCACCATGAGGTACATGCTTTCATACACTCTCTCTCTCTCGTTCTCCTTTTCCCACCCATTACCTTCTATTCAATCCTCTCTCTCTCTCTCTCTCTCTCTCTCTCTTTCTTTCTGTCTCTCTCTGCGTCTTACACAGACACAGGCACAGACAGAGGGACAGACAAACAGACAGACGTACGAACAGACAGACAAACGGGCTAGCGCACGCTGACACAACACACACACACACACACACACACACACACACAC
>JADBJO010001433.1:387500-390000 GCA_016801955.1 Conus betulinus
AGTGTCACAGCATCCCTGCTGTCATGGGGTGAAGAATGAACTGAATTCTTACAGATTTCCCTATGGACCCCTCCTCCTGCCCAACAAGCCAAGATCCCGTCCCTTTCCCTACCTCTCTTTCTGTACAGATCTTTCACTAAATTCTCCAAGTCAGTGGCCTTTCACTAGGTGTGAGACTGGCTCAGTGGGAGAGCGTAGTTCACAATCAGATGTTGTGAGTTCGATTCCAGCTGGAGCCTTTGGGAAGCATGGCCATTTTTACACCCTTCTTACCACGTTATCGTTCTGGTGGTCCAAATAGGTTAGTTCCCAATCTTCAGTCACCTTGGGATGGCTGTCCCTGTCTACAATGTGACCTTTGGCGGGTGTGAAAGCGAAACCCGAATGCCCTTCATGTCTGCTCTCATGGTGATCTCAGTTTCCCTTATTTCTTTTCAATCTCCATCTAAATGGTTGTAACAGTATCTGAGCAGTTCACTATGTCTTCTGTTCAATGAAAACTAAAACAACCTGAAATGAAATACCACCCATCCTCCACACACATGAAGCATTACCTCCTGTGGCAACAGTGACATTGGTGATGTTGTGGCCATAAAATCTGAAGTGGAAGGGCAAGGAGATAGTCTGGAAACATAACATGGTAACATATTCTTTTTTTAGAATTTCATATGATACCATCATCAGTAAAAACCGAAGCTGGAAACATAGTAATACTTTATAGAATTCCCATAATAACATTATCAGTAAAGACCGAAATCGTAGCTAATGTCTGAAATCATGTCCTTTTTCATCAGCTGGTGTGCTGGTTGCTGTACAGTGCTCTTAAACTGTTGTGAATGTCACTTTAACTTTCCTTAAACACTCATGCATATAGAGATAAGGTCATTGTATACGTAAGAGGATTAAGCCTCATAATTTTTTTTTCAAATAATTATACATTGACAAAATAACGCAATCAAATCAAGGCCATTCGGATAACGTTTTTATGATAGATGACCGAAAATGTCATCCTGTTATGGCCTTGAGCTTGTACAACAATGTTAACATGATATTCAAAATGATTGTGGCCCCAATCGTAATTACAAAACACAGATCCCATATGACAATTTCTTTTTTTTTTTTCCATTTCACAGGTTCAAAAAACTGACCCGTTCATAAAGCATACTGATCTGCAACCCTGATTCTTTCCATGAGGCGTCATTGATCCCTGTCCAGGTAATTAGGAGACGCTCCCTAGAGGAGCGAACAAAGCATATTGCTTGGAACATCGGTGTTAGCTCAGCTTAACATCACTTGTTTGTTGTTTTCTTCCCTAGTTTTAAGATCTCTTCACAAACAGAGAGAGAGAGGAGAGAGAGAGAGAGAGAGAGAGAGAGGAGAGAGGATGGGGGGGGGAGAGGGGGGGGGGAGGGGGAGGGAGGGGAGTGAGAGAGAAAGGGGGAGGGGGTGGTGATTGACAGATAATCTTTATTCCAAAGGGTAAACAGATGAGCAAGAAGATGCTTTTGTCATCTGGCCCTTGTCCCTTCGGGGATTTGGGATACTGACACATTAACACAACTACACAATATGGAATCAAGGAAGAGGGGAGAGAGGAGAGAGAGAGAGAGAGAGAGAGAGAGAGAGAGAGAGAGAGAGAGGGAGACGGACAGAGTCAGAGAGACAGAGACAGACATAGACAAAGACAAATACGAAGAGAGACTGAGACAGAGAGAGAGAGGACAGACAGAGAGAAAGAGACAGACAGACAGAGAGACAGACAGACAGAGGGGAAAAAGAGAGAGAGAGAGAGAGAGAGAGGAGAGAGAGAGAGAGAGAGAGAGAGAGGGGGAGAGAGAGACGGGGGTAGGGGGGAGGGGGGGGAGAGAGTGAGAGAGAGACAGATAGTCAAACAGACAGGTAGACAGAGAGAGGGGAAGAGAGAGACAGGGGGGGGGGGGGGAGCGGGGGAGAGAGAGACGGGAAGAGCGGAAGAGAGAGAGAGAGAGAGAGAGAGAGAGATCATGATGTGTTCCATACATTCATGGACCATTTCCATGCCCAACCAGGGCTCGTTTGCATACATCCCACAAAATCGCCCACAAAACGCGCTATCAATAAGTCAACCCTACGTCAGACATCTGAGACGCTTCTGGGGCCCATGTCCTATTGTTAACACAAATGAGGGGAGAGAGGAGAAAAACACAGAGATAGAGAGAGAGAGAGAGAGGGAGAGGGAGACAGACAGACAGACAGACAGACAGACAGACAGAGAGACAGACAGAGATAGAAAGAGACAGACAGACAGACAGACAGAGAATGAAGGAACGATCTCGGGCACTCACCACAGCCAGTCGGTGCCCGGAGTTGAGAGTGCCCTGAGAGCTGGGGGTGTCCAATTCGATGTAGTGGTCGTCAGCGCTGTCGGGCAGAATCAACGAGGTGTAGTAATTGTGGTTATCCTGGGTTGAGAGGGAAAGACACAAACCACTTTGAGTCTCCTTTAGAGTTGCCCAGGTCA
>JADBJO010001433.1:395000-410000 GCA_016801955.1 Conus betulinus
GAGGGTGGAGGGTATGTTCCAAACTGCAGAACAATAGGATGATGCTCTCTCTCTCTCTCTCTCTCTCTCTCTCTCTCTCTCTCTCTCTCTCTCTCTCTCTCTCTCTCGATCTGGGGGGAAGGGGAGGAGGTATCGGGAATGTATTCGCACGCGCATGCCCAGTTAAAGGCATGTGTCTGCATCGCTCCACGTACATCTCCCCTTTTTTTCCTAGAATATTAACGCAGCAGCGACTGGTGAAGGCTAGGTTGAGCTCCACCAAGTATTGTCAAAATAAAACCACTACAGTCAGTGAACTGACTAGTGCTAACACATGGCAGCACGAAGGAACTCGATCACTGAATCACACAGGGGTGATGAAGTCAGAAGCCTTGCACCTCCGTGCTGTCCACTACTACTGCCTGTCCAGTGTTGCCGGTCACGTGTTCATCTGTGCACACTGTCGCTGTCAGCTCTGTCTGGTCGCTGCGGCTGTCAGCAGGCGGACGTGATCCTACTTTGGGCCTGGATGTGGAGGGACTTTGTACGTCAGTCGGGAATCAAACAGGATTGGGATGCTATTCTGGCGACCGCTTAGGGACAGCAGTCATCACAGAGAGATTACGCGCCTCTCCTCTCTCTCCTTCAGCCCGGCAAGAAAAACCATCATTTTTGGAGGGCTTGCCAACTTGAGACACCGGTGAACAACAAGGACTTGGGCCTAGACGAGACACAGAAATCATGGACATTGAAATCTTGTTTACTTTCGGTGTCTTTTTCTTCTTTTTTTTTTTTTTTTTAAAACTCAGTTTCAAAGTCATTTAAAAACGAATGGCGTGACTCTAAACTCCAAACTATCATCAGAATACAGACCTACAAATAAATGTTTACGGGGTGGTGCCGTCTGAAGGGACACGCTCTCTAAAGAAACTAAGCAAGAAGTTGTGCTGCAGGGTCTATACTAAATAATGTTGCATCAAAAAAAGAAACCGTTGAATACCACGAAGTTAATTATCCTGAGTAATAAAATAATGCTGCATCAGAACAGGAATGACTGAACACACCACCGAAGTAAACTGCCCTGTATAGTCAAATAATCTTACAACAGAATAGGAACCACTGAACACCACCGAAGCGCACTGTCCTGTATAATCAAATAAAGATGCATCAAAATTGGAATCACTGAACCGCGTGATGACTCATCAGCGGTGCAGTTTTCCACTCTGGTGAACTCCGTCCTAGTGACCTGATACCCTCAACTGTTTTGGACTGGGGGAGCTGAGACTGAGACAACAGCCTGCTGATGAGCTGCAGCAGCAGTTTGGGTGACGCCTCTGAGGTGGTGCGGAAAATGCCTGGCGAATGAATGATTATATATATAATTTAGCTAAGAGAGCAGAGAGAGAGAGAGAGAGAGAGAGAGACAGACAGACAGACAGACAGACAGACAGAGAGAGAGAGAGATCTACAACAAACAAATCCTGAGTGCCCAGCCAGATATGCCCACAACTGTTTTGGACAGCTGCTATGATTCAAATAAGCGCATGCATGTGTTTGATGGTAGCATCTTCCGTTCCTACCTGCGAACGTCTTTCAATTGTCACGGCAACGTCACCTTTGAATTTCAGCAAAGTCATTCTCGCGGCTTAGGCGAGAGCAGCAGTGGTCTGCAAAAGGCTGGACACGACTTTGGTAAGAGGCAGCTGATGATTTTTCACTCTCTGTTTCTTTCTTGCTTAAAGTCAAACTGTTTTAATCATTACCGGCCAAAAGCATGAAAGGCGATTACTGGTCATTATCAACGTGTGCTCTCTCATCTTTTTTTTTTTTTTTAATGTATATTTGGGAGGTGGCCCTGGTGTGCTGGCACATCTTTCGACAATTCCAAATTTTTGCCTGGACGACGATTCTATCTGAAATATGTTAAGATTTCCGTTTTATTATGAAAGGGCACAAGATATACAACCATCTATTTTTGATTTAGTTCATCGTTTGATCAAGTCATAAAAGGAAAAAAAAACCTTTTTTGCAACCACCATGTTATTTTTTTGATATGTTGTGTCATAAAAAAGAATAACCGAGTTAATTTCGGATTAAAATCTTATCAATGATTACAGAATAACAAAAATCTACTTTCAAAGACCTGTATTCTCCCTCTGTTAACTTTTAAACGGTCACATGCTGCTAACTTGTTATCTCATTCCTAGTCATGACATTTGACAACAAAAACAAATGACATTGTATCCCTGCATGCACACGCAATGCCATGCCAAGAATCTAGTAGCTTGGTTGCTTGTCACTTTATAGGCATGTCTTTTACTCCATAGTCTTTTATTGGCGGCAGTGGTGTGGTTCTTGATATGGAAAAGGGTGACAGGGGAGGGGGTCTTCTCTTTTCATCGCTATTGCACTAGACTGCTAATCAGCCAATTTCAAGGGTAAAATTCCCAATCCCCATTTCCCTTTGACTCTCTTCCTTTCATCGCCCATTCTCCACGATTCAATCCTCAAAGTCATATGCCCATTTTTCCCTTTTCTTGCCCCAATGTTCAGTTGTATTCTTTTGACGTGGTACCACCTTTTCTTTCCTACGTCCAATAGGAAAGACAGTCTTTGGGAGACCTGAACAGCATGTTCGACCTTGAACTCCTTACATTCTCAGGGGACTGGCCACATCCAGGTCATAACTCCACTCCTCCTGGAAGTTCATCTTCATGGTCTTGTTTTTTTTTTTTGTTTTTTTTTTGTTTTTTTTTTTTTTCAATCACGAGATCCTTAACCACCTTGCTCCCAATCCCGCTTGGACCCAAACAGATCTATCCTGTGTTTTTGCTCTTTTTTAATCTCGCCTTATTTTCTTCTTATGCCCCTGTATTTTCCTCGCCCCACTCTACTGTTCCAAAAGTCACTTGCCCTGTTTTTTTTTTCTCGCACCCATATTCACTGTAGATAGGAAATTGTCATCGTTCCTCTCTACAATGAAGACCTATTTCAATGGAAGAAAGCCGCTCTCTATGTATTCGTCTGTGAATGTCCACTGCCCCCCCCCCCCCCCCCCCCCCCCCTACCATCTGTAGCGAAAACCTATTTCAACTTGCAGTATGCCCAATCCCTTTTCCTCAGTCCGTGATTATTGTTTTCATAGAGTTTCTGTCTGCAGCAGAAACCCATTTCCTTGGCAATATGCGCTTCCCCTAATGTCGCCGCTGCCATTCGTTCTTTGAGCACCACCAATCCCTCATATCCTTTCCATGCTGCCTCTTCCCCTCCCTTCCATCAACACATCATGCACACATCCTCTGCACGGACATCCTCGCCCTGACCCTCTCATTTTGTTCCTGACTTTCTCCCAGGCTCTGTCAGTCTCTTTTCTAAAGCCTGCGCATTTTTTCATCTCGCTCCCTGATCTTTCCATCCAATCTAATCTCTACTTTCTCGTCGACAGTACCAAACCCTGAACAGAGGTTGGGACGGATCGTGCCGTGGTCAGATGTGATAAACATGGGACGTGTGCTCGGAGGCAGTGCTGTTCACTGGACAGCAGAGACGACAGACGCGTGCATGGCGCGCCGAAAGTTTCTTTCGGAACCAGAACTGAAATACAATGAGGTGTTGGCGTGTGCACACCGCGTCTTTATCTTTTGTGTTCGATCAGGAAAGAGTTAAGGAGCTACACCAGTCACGGGCGGACAGGCTAGGACACTCTTCCGACAAATAAGGTTAGAAGGGATATAATATCTATGCTTTTTTTTTTTTAACACTAAGTGACTTTATGGGAACTATAAGCAAAGGCGTGAGACAGGTTGTTTAAAATCAACAGATAGTATCCGAAGTTTTTTCCGAGCGAATATGACTTAAAGTTAATGAATATGAATACGTAGATAAATGATAAACTGCCACAGCTCTCCAAGCTGATTGAAAATGTTTAACAAATCCATATATGAAAACTAATACCGTGGGCAATCTGTTAAGCCATGAGAAAAAAGACGACAGCAAAACAGGTGGGGGTGATGAAAATGGGGCTTGCAAATACACAACCCACAAAGAAAGACTGAAAGAAAAGAAATACTTGCAAAAGCTTCTGATCCATGATAATGGATCTCAGAGAACATAACCTTCGTGGACAATATCTGTGTGTCCAGTGCACTTAAAGAATCGCCCCCCCCCCCCCCCCCCTCCCAATGACACCAAACGTTTTCGAGCGAGAACACCTTGAGCACTTCGTAGACAGTACCATTTCGTCAACCACCAAAGGAAACAGAAAAGAGAAGGCAAAGAAGATGAAAACAGAACTCAAAGCTCCTCAACGTTCCCTACCATCCGATATGACCCTCTCCCACATCCCCCTCCGCCTCTTCACTTTTTCCTGACCCATCCCCATCCTCGGGTCTCCCATTCCATTTCCCCTGACGTTATCTGCTCCACCCTTCCTTTCACACACTTGTCCCACACTCCAACCCTGTTCCACACTTTACACCCACCCCTCAAACACATTTATATATCCTTTGCAGAACGGGTTGGCTGATTTCATGAGAGAGAGAGAGAGAGAGAGAGAGAGAGAGAGAGAGAGAGAGAGAGAGAGAACGGGTTGGCTGATTTCATGAGAAAGAGAAAGAGAGAGAGAGAAAGTGTGTGTGTGTGTGTGTGTGTGTGTGTGTGTGTGTGTGTACAAGAAAACTGGAACACACTTTGGCGTATCTTCATCAAACGAACAGATCTTCTTAAGGGGTTAATATCTAGAAGCGACTGCATTTTGACGTCTTTAGTTTAGTAAATAACACTCCTGTGATGCCCCTGAAAAAAAAAAAAAAAACGAGTTTTCATCCAACTCCGAGCCACAGGTCAAATCACGTTGTTTGTGGTCCGCCCAGCCGACAAGGGAGGTCACAGGGCTGACGATCTACTCACCGCTGTCCACTTCAGCGTCTTTGTGGATCATGCGGGGACTGATGTGATGTAGGGGGAAAAAAGAGAGAAGTGGGCAGATATGCAGTAGGTATTAGCTGTCTGCTGTTAGCACTGGGGCTCGACAGGTCTAAAAATAACCCGGCCCAAAGGCTGCGTATGGGTGAGGAAGGGCCAAGGGTAGCCAGCGATGAGTCACTTCGCTCGGCAACAAGGATTTACCTCCCTTTCCCAACCGGTGTTGTCGCCATCGGTTTGAAAGTTTCTGCATCACGGACTCCGAAATAGACCTTAAAAGTTGGTGATCTGCACCCGCCAAGCCTTAGCCCACGTTCACATCAAGGGCGACCAGCTCATCCGCTATCGCCGCCTTGTTCCAGTTTATGAACCCTAAAAATCTCTTGAACCCATATAAATCCACACTCCATCCCATCCAGACACACACATACACACGCGCGCGCGCGCACACACACACACACACGTACGGACACACGCACGCATGCGCGCGCGCACACACACACACACACACACACACAACTTTCTTGACAATCCCTCTGCTTCAGCCGCTCCCCTCCCCCCCCCCCCCCCCCCCCCCCCCCCCCGACTCCATACTTTCTCATTTCATCCATCCATCGCCCCCCCCCCCCCCCCCCCCCCCCCCCCCCCCGCCCCCTCAGCTTCCCACGCCAGACACGCGTTTCTGATCTCACCCGGCATCCCCTTTATCAATCTGTAGCCTCTGTCGTCTTTGCGGTGATAACCCTTATTAGGAGTTGAACGAGAACGTGACCAGGAGTCAACAGTGACAAAATGTGCCCTTTGCTCCGTGGCCATTCTCTTCATCGAACAGCTGTTCAGTTGAGGTTCCCGGTGTCCATGCAGGCATCAAATAATAATAATAATATTAATAAACGATAATAATAATAAAGAAGAAGAAGAAGAAGAATGATATTGATGATAATATCAAGAAGATGAAGAAGAAGAAGAAGAAGAACAATAATAATAATAATAATGATAATCATAATGATGGTGATGATAATGATGGTGATGATGATGATAATGATAATAACAACCACACAAAAAAAGCTGTGTGCTCTATTAACAAATCCCAGTCTACCCTTTCTAGACCAGTAAGCCATAAAGTTCAGTTGGGGTAGGTGACACACTTGCGAAAAACCCAAATCAAGAACATCAACAAAACACCAAACACACTTTTATCCTAACCCTATACAATTCCCGAAGACGGTATGTGGTTACCTTACTGTAGGAGCTAAAACAAAAAACGACCACCAATGGCGAATCTCTCAGTTCCAGTTGAGGACAGAGGACGACAACACAGCACAGCAGCGGAAGAGCGTGCATGTCGCTGTTAAAGTTAACTCCCTTGAAATGAAAAAAGGCAGGAGTGCGGTGACAAGTACCGTGTGCCACATTGCGTGTACAAAGTTTGTCCTTTGAGTTCAACTGGAAAGAAGAAATTAGTGCAACTATCGGTTGAGGACCAGCCGCCGTGGCGAAGTGGTTACCGTCGCGGACTCCCGGCTGGGAGGTCGTGGGTTTGAATTCCATCCGAGTCATGTGGGTTTTTCTGCCCCGACCGGCTCCTACCCAGAGTTGAGTTTGCCGCGGACTCAGTTGGGAAGACTGGGACCACACAGTCGAGTTTCATCCACTTAATGGATGGGTTTCTGAGAGTGTTGCTCAAATTTCCTGACCAACACTGCAGGTGCCTGTATCTCTCGGCCTGGTTGACGCAGGGGTATATTATATGAAAGGAAGCGTAGAGTACAGCTCTGTCATGTAGTCTCAGACCGAAATGGAAATCCGTAGCATCATCTTAATCATCCTCATTCTCATCGATCAGCATAAAAAATGTCTCAAATTATGTGGCCCTTCATGCCCTGCTGTCATGGTGACCTCAATTTCGATGTCGTCTCCACGTCTGTGGCCTTGGTTTGGTTCCGTCGGGGTCACCGGTATCGGCGACCGTTGGACGGACTTGGTGACAACCTCCGGAGGGAGAGAGCTCACTCACGCCGACTCCGCGACTAAGCAATTATTGTCGTCAGTAGGGGGCTTAGTAGGTGGTGTCCTGCGTATGTTAGATCAGAACAGGCGCCACTGAACACCACCGAAGTGACTCGGCAGCAGTACAGTGTCTCCTCCGGTGGGTTGCCTCTTGACGACTTGACATTGACTGCTCCCTGTGGATTGCTGGTGCTGGGGCTGTGGCAGGGCCAACCGGGCTGTGTGGCTGTGTACGGGGTGTCTAATGAGCGGCGTGAGTGCACTGCGTCTGAGGTGGCGCAGACGTTGGGACAAAAAAAAAAAAATCGGTTGAGGCTTATGCTAGGAAAAATCAGGTGGAAGTATGCGGAGGGAAATGGGCTGACGAGTACATGCCAAAACTAATCAGACACGTGTATGTGTCCGCCCATGCTTGCTCAACTTTAGTTGAGAAGAGTGAGGACGTCTATTAATTCTCTATTCATCGACGTTGCTTCCACGGACATTTAACCACCCATTAACTCGATGCACCGATCTCTCCCTCCTTCCACCCACCCCCCTCACACACACACACACACACACGCACACACACACACACACACACACACACACACACACACACACACACACCGAAAGACACACGCAAGCACGCTCGCATGCGCGCGCGCGCACCCACACACACACACACCCACACACATGCGAGAGAGAGAGAGAGAGAGAGAGAGAGAGAGAGAGAGAGAGAGAGAGAGAGAGAGAGAGAGAGAGTCCGCACGTCAGTACTCCTGTCTTTTCCCCCGATGTCACATCACTCCACATCACCTTCCATTAGGAACTGGGGCAACGCGCTGATTCCCTACCCGACGCCCTACCCACTTACAGCCGGCCTGTGAGGGCAAGTCGCGAAGGTCCAATCACGCACACCACCTCCCCATCCTTGCAGTCCTCTGACAAGTCACGCACAGGGCCGACGGAACAGACCTACGCAGCGAAGAGGTTGGTAATTAAAAAAGTAAACCAGTGGCCCAGTGTCCACAACATTCTCCGGGGAAACGAAAGTGGGTCAAGTTTCAATCCCTGAAATAGCGCAGTGGGATTCTCGCATTCATTCTGTCTTGTCTTGCAGGAAGCAAGACTTGAGGGCCACGGTTCGATCCCCGAGGTGGCGCTTTAGTTGATATATAGAAGAGAGTAGATTTTTTCCCAAGCAGAAGTCAAAACTAAACCATAGCAGCTCGACTAAACAGAAAAATAACATAACTGCTGAAGCTTACCAAAGACACACACACACACACACACACACACACACACACACACACACACACACACACACACGCACGCACGCACGCACGCACGCACGCACGCACGCACGCACACACACACACACATACACACACGCACTGGACTTTGCTCTGTCTAAAGATGGACATTACGTAGTTGTATTGTTTTTGTTTTTTTTTCTTTGAAAAAAGACAACGTGGTCGAAAATTTGAAGAGTGGAATCGTGATCTTGTGTACTGTTTTCTTCCCTTTGGAGGACTATTGATTTGTTTCTCAAAATTAGGTAGCCAATCAGAACGCCCAGTGGAAACTCTTGCTGAAACTTGTACCAATGTAAAAAAAACCCAAACAATTAGTATGCCTACTGAACACTTTGCTGAGACTTGTACCAGTGTAAAGTAAAGTAGCCAAGTAGAACGCACGCTAGATACTTTTGCACCAACATAAAGAAGCTAATCAGAATGCCCACACAACACTCTTATTTATTCAGACTTGCACCAATGCAAAGTAACCAATCAGAATGCCCACCAAACACTCTTATTCAGACTTGCACCAATGCAAAGTAACCAATCAGAATGCCCACCAAACACTCTTATTCAGACTTGTACCAATGCAAAGTAACCAATCAGAATGCCCACCAAACACTTTTATTCAGACTTGCACCAATGCAAAATAACCAATCAGAATGCCCACTAAACACTCTTATTCTGACTTGTACCAATGCAAAGTAAACCAATCACAATGCCCACCAAACACTCTTATTCAGACTTGCACCAATGCAAAGTAACCAATCACACATGCCCACCAAACACTTTATTCAGACTTGTACCAATGCAAAGTAACCAATCAGAATGCCCACCAAACACTCTTATTCAGACTTGTACCAATGCAAAGTAACTAGTCAGAATGCTTTGTAAACACGCTTACTCTGACTCGTACCAATGCAAAAACCAGTCGTTGTACCAACGCCTGACACACACAATGTCTGAGACAGTACTGGATGTCTCTCACTGCTCAGGAAGCTTTGCCCTACGCCTTGGGGAAACTGCAGTGCCACACTTCTTCGGCTTCAGCCAGCCTCACAGAGAGAGGGAACAGAGAGAACAAATCTGATCAATGTCTGCTGAAAGGAATGTACGCAAAGCGTAACAAATGCAAGTCTCCCAAGTGACAGCCAGCCTGTACGTTTAGTGACGTTATGGCTGGGAGAGGGTCAATGAATTGAAGCGGGAACTGTATGTCTGTTGTCAATTCGTTTGTCAGCCTGGCAACAGACACCCCAGATGTCTATGGGGGAGGGGTTGAGAGGGGAGAAGGCGGTAGTGGAGGGGGTATTTACGACATGGAACAGGTCCCAAACTAATCCTTGGTTCTTTAAAGACAACACACACTGAATGAAGGTAAATGGAAGAAGTACGGCAGCCACTACATTTATTTTTTTTTTTGGGGGGGGGGGGGGGGGGGGGGGGGGGGGGGGGGTGAGGGGCTTCTGAAGGTAATACGAGTAGGAGGAATGAACGCGATAAGTATTTACAGAAACAAATCAGGACAGATATTCCAGATTAACAGACAACCGAAATATTCACGCTGCACTGCACATGCTGCACTGTCCCCTGGTCATCTTGTCATGGCAGTCAGTCAGACTAAAGCCCAGTCATGCCCATATTTTCTTCTGTGCTCGGTTTTTGTACTAAATAATATCAGAGGCTGACTGGCTCCTTTAAAAAAATATTTGAGAATTCTGAGTTTCCAATGACTCAAAAAACTAGGTACTAAACACGAAAGTTAAAAGTTTTACTTCTCTCTGATTCAAGAAAACAGATTTTACGCAAAAAAATTGGTCAAGATTCGCAGGCCGACCTAGAGGACGTCTAGTTTAGAGTGGTTTGGCTGACCTGGCCAGGTGCACACAGCAGCAACGGTCCGCTAAGTTCAAACAGATCCATGGTTTTCTCTCCGGTGGGTGTGTCCCGATACAAAACCCAGCCTGAAGCACCGCCAGATCCAGACAGGAAGGAAACGATCGCCCGCCCGCCCTTTCTTTGACCTGATGGCCACTCTGTATTTATCAATGTTCTGGTCCACGCCGTAAATCCGCCCATCGCTGTAATGTAAGTAATAGGGGACATAAAAAAGACTGGGGGATGTCTATACATTCCCTGCCTTTTTTGGACCATGGGCGTGCTGTCTGAATGGAGGTTCAAACCTACTGTGTTGGACACAACATTTGTTGTTTTATTATCATTCCGATGGAAACATCTTAACCACTGTTTTGGTTTGTGGTGGATATGTAAAAAGGCAAGAAAATAGACATTAAGAAAAAAAGAAGAAAAAAGAATGCATGAATGAAAATCAAAAATCAATCAATCTTAGAAATTATGTCGAACTCAGATATGATGACGCTCTCAGCTGTACATGAGTATAGTAATTTAAGGGGAAAATATGTATCAGCCATTTCGAACCAATATTTCAACTCTTTCTGACAAAAAGAAAAGTCAAGGTCACGCACATAGTGAGGGAATGGAATAATGATGTTTCAAAGAGAAATGACAGAGCGTATAAAAGTGTCTGCAATTGAGGGGAAGAAACATAAGGTTTTTTTCTTTTCCTCATTCAATTTCAGACGGTTGTTCGACATACACTATTTTATTTCTGATACACAGTCCTGAACAGACTGAAGCAGACCGTAATAGTTTGAAGGCAAGTCAGAGCGGTTTAAGTGAATATCATCTGCATACATTTATGACATTGGGAGTAAGTCGATGGGACGTGTGAAAGGGATTGTGTAAAGTATGAATAGGGTGGGGTTGAGCACGGACTCTTGAGTTACGCCAGAATCTGATATTGACGCAGAAAACTAGCTTCCGTTTTACGAAGACAGTCTGTTTTCTTTCGGAGTGATGAAAACGAAACTAGTCAAGGGTAGTACACTTGAATTCTAAAAATCATATTCAAGACTTGGGAGAAAGTTTTCGTCATTACTTATGTCAAATGCAGCCGAAAGATCTAGATACAGAAGAAATATAATTTTTTTCTTCTTGGTCGAGCGAGGCAATCAGGTTGTTTGGAATGCAAAGAAGAACTGATTCTGCGTTTTTTACTCTGCTCGACAGGCTGACTGGTGATCACTGGTTCGCTGATCCACTGGTTTTCAGGCCCGATTTATAGTTGACATACGTGGTGATAACAGAAACATCGGTTTTCAGCGTCAAGTCCGTGACATTGGGTACTTTGTATCACTGATTTCCTGGCGGATTCTTCCAGTGCAATCCCGAAAGTCACCCTGATGGCTTTCATCCCCTCCACCGTTGGCCGGCCACAGGGACACATTCCGAGCGTCAGACGAGATGCTTCAAAGCGAAACCCGGGAGCCACAAATGAAGATAAATGAACATGTTCTGGGATCCTGTTCGCTCCCTTTGCCTCGCCGGCGCGCCGGTCCGCGTCCATTTCTTTCCAACAATTGGGAAGGAAGAGGATGTAAGAAGGGAAGAGACGGGGAGTGGGGGGAGGTGAAGGAACACTCGGAAAGGAGTGGAGCATATTGCTAGAAGAAAAGGTGGGGAGGAACAGTGAGAGGGGGGAAGCACCATAGTGGAATCGGCCCTGCTTAGGAACACTCGGTTTCCTGCTTCCATCCCTCGCTTTCCTCTCCAGACCCATTCCCTTTTCTGTTTCGCATTTCCCCTTTTTTTTCCTCCCCTTCTTTCTTTCCCTTCTTTCTGTCTTTTGTAAACCCTGTCTTCCAGTTTCCGATCGATTGAAGTTAGGGAAGATGGATGGATGTATATATGCGGATTAAAAGAAAATAGAAAGAGAAAAGAAGAAAAGGCGGGTTGGTGATTTAACGACGAGGAATGTCGGATCGATTTTCTGTGAAATAATTATATAATTGAAACTTTTTCTCTCCCTCACCCCCCCCCCCCCCCCCTCTCTCTCTCTCTCTCTCTAACACATACACACTCTGGCAAACACACACACACACACACACACACACACACACACACACACACACACACACACACACACACACACACACACACGCACGCACACACACACACACACACACACACACACTCACTCCCACACACACACTCACACCCACACCCACACCCACCCACTTTCTGACATGAAGGACAGTCATCGAGGTAGTGTGTGGGAAGCAGTGAGGTTGTAAGTGCGGTTGAAAAAAAAAAAGAAAAAGAAAGAAAACAAAAGGAAAGGCAGCCTCTGTTTTCGACGAAAACCTCCAAAATCGATTGCGTCTCGTAATGCCTGTATTCGTCGACGTCACCGTATATTCCGATCGCAGTAAAAGGAGGATTAGTAATGAATTAAAGAACAGAACGTCATAAACCCAAAGACGGCTCGAACATGATGTTTTAAATTATGTCAGCAAACCCCGCACAGAAAAACAACATTGAAGGCAGTATATGAACATACATGCCCATCGTCACCGTCATTATCGTCATTACATTTATAACATTAAAATTGCTCACGTGGAGTAAAATCATTTAAAAAAATAAGGATCTTTCATACTCTTTAAAAGTGTGATTAAAAAAACTCATAAGAACTACTTAATAACTATTTGAATGAAACGCAATGAAACCCAAAGAGGCTTTCTAACTTAATGTATTTTGCAAGAGCGATTCGCTTTTCAAGAACAAACTTTGAATTCCAACACAGAACGTTGTTCTTTGTTCTTTGTGTGGAAAGCATCAGTCTACAGACATAACCTGTCACGAGTCAAAGATTTCGCACGAAATTAACAGTTCATCTTTAAAACTACAGTAATACGGACCAAAATGACCATGCCAGATCTCCTCACGACAGCTACCAACAGAAGAGCCTGGAGAGAAAACGGCAGCTGCCTCATCACGTCCCCCCCAACGACCCCAGCGGTCAGGGGAACGACTGACCGACAGAATATGGACAAGACACACTGCAATTCTTCTTCAATAATGGATAGACAACTGTGAGAACACAGTATGCTTTAAATACTGGTAGCTTTATAACTGCCTATAGCCTGTAGTATTACAGTTGATTTTGATAATTGTATATACAAAGCCACATAGCAGTCAAGAAATATTCCTTACCCCATTGCAATGTTTGATTATCACTCCTTTTTCTTTTGGCCTAACGTACAGACCTACCATAGTCTGAGCCCTAGAACTGTTACAGAATTGTTCAGTTGATAATTATGGATATGATAGTAAGCAGGTGTACAATTTAAACACGTGTAAGCAAACAATATTTAAAAACCCGTCTAAGCTAACAATATTCAAACACGTTTTAAGCTAACAATCTTTCCTCACCCGCAAATAGGCAAGTGAACTTCGTGCAAGACTTTCTTGAATGTTGTTTAAGCAGGTGAGGTGTCCAAATTCATCGACAGACATTAAAAGCCACCCAGTTGTTAACCCCAGTTGTGGAGCTTAGGCTGGAGTGTTTGGATGCAAAGTCGGAGCCGTTTGTGAACTGTAGATTTGTAATTTCCACCCCCCCCCCCCACCTTCGTGCCTCCCTCTCCCATCCTCTTCATCCGTTTTCTCTGTCGGTCTCTCTCTCTCTCTCTCTCTCTCTCTCTCTCTCTCTCTCTCTCTCTCTCTCCTCTCGTACTTCCCTCTCCCCTCCTGTGCTTTCAGTCAGTCTGTCTGTCTGTCTGTCTGCCTGCCTGCCTGCTTGCCTGTCTGTCTGTCTGTCTGTGTCTGTCTGACTGTCAGTCAGTCAGCCAGTCTGTCTGTCTCCCTCTCTCAGTAATTAGATAGATAGATAAATAGATAGATATCCCTCAGCTCCCGTTTCTCTCTCTCCCTTTTCCCCCCTTCACCCCCCTCCTCTCTCTCTCTCTCTCTCTCTCTCTCTCTCTCTCTCTCTCTCTCTCTCTCTCTCTTAACTTCCTCTACCGTTCTCTCTCGTTTTCTCTGACTCTAACTCGCACGTTATTGTGTCTATGTGTCTGAGGAGGAAAGTGAGTTAATGGGAGGGTAGCTAGTTCAGTTGTGTGCTTGCGTGCGTGCAAGTGTGCGAGCGTGCGTGCGTGTGCGTGCGTGCGTGCGTGCGTGCGTGCGTGCGTGCGTGCGCGTGCGTGCGTGTGTGTGTGTGTGTGTGTGTGTGTGTGTGTGTGTGTGCTTGCGTTCGCTTGCATATGCGTGCGTGCGTGTGTGTGCGTGCGTGCGAGCGTGTATGTGTGTGTGTGTGTGTGTGTGTGTGTGTGTGTGTGTGTGTGTGTGTGTGTGTGTGTGTGTGTGTGCGAGCGTGTGTGTGTGTGTGTGTGTGTGTATGTATGTGTGTGTGTGTGTGTGTGTGTGTGTGTGTGTGTGTGTGTGTGTGTGTGTGTGTGTGTGTGTGTGCGCGCGCGCGCGCGCGCGTTCGCTTGCATATGGGTGCGTGCGTGTGTGTGTGTGTGTGTGTGTGTGTGTGTGTGTGTGTGTGTGTGTGTGTGTGTGTGTGTGCGTGCGTGCGTGCGTGTGTGTGTGTGTGTGTGTGTGTGTGTGTGTGTGTGTGTGTGTGTGTGTGTGTGTGTGTAGGTGGGTGTGTGGGTGTGTATGTTAACGACAGCTGTCTGGTTTCTTTCCGCACACCGACCAACAGGATCCATGTATGTCTGCCTGATGTGGCTGCAGTGGTCTACAGGATCAGTGTATGTCTGCCTGATGTGGCTGCAGTTGTCTACAGGATCAGTGTATGTCTGCCTGATGTGGCTGCAGTTGTCTACAGGATCAGTGTATGTCTGCCTGATGTGGCTGCAGTGGTCTACAGGATCAGTGTATGTCTGCCTGATGTGGCTGCAGTGGTCTACAGGATCATGTATGTCTGCCTGATGTGGCT
>JADBJO010001433.1:415000-420000 GCA_016801955.1 Conus betulinus
GTGTGTGTGTGTGTGTGTGTGTGTTGTTCCTGCGTATAATACATGTAATCTGTACGTATATGCTTGCTGCTATTAAAATAATCAATTATGAATCAACCACTCCCGCACCCACTCATTCACTAGCTCACCCCCAATCTATCTTATCTTTCTATCTATCCACCCACTTTTTTTGGGAGTAAAGCAACTCGTACGAATGATCCTCATTTCAAATCGGCACAGCTCTTGGGGCAAAGGCATGGATAACAAGCCGCCATCTTTCCCAGAGCATTAGCTCAATCATAATCTCTTCCTTCTAGAGGCCTGTGAGTGGTGACAACAGCGTCAAGGATCTAGCACGTGCAAACCTGTCCGAATGGAGCAGGAAGGCTGGCACCCAGTGCAGCCAACAGAAACTTTTTAGGTCAATGGGGTCGTCAGCATCAATAACGCAAAACAACGATGAATACTCTCTCTCTCTCTCTCTCTTTTCATCTCTCTTCAATGGCATCTACAAATTGCAAGCGATTATTGGAATGCTCTCTCTCTCTCCTCTCTCTCTCTCTCTCTCTCTCTCTCCTCTCTCTCTCTCTCTCTCTCTCTCTCATTGCAAACACTTTAGGTCGATGGGTGGCATACACAGCACAAACAGATGTGAAATTTTTTCTTTTTCTCTCTTCGCTCTCTCAATGTAAACTGTGATTGGCAACTTCTTTATATGAAATGCCCGCACTCTCTTTTCATTTGCAGTTTTTTTTTTAAGTTAACGGGCTGGCATGCACAAAAAGTTGATGAAATCTCTCTCTCTCTTGCTCACAAACACACACACACACACACACACACACACACACACAACACACACACACACGAAACCACCCACTTCCCCGTTCTTCATCTCAGATTCATCGGGGCAAGTCTGACCCCCCACCCTCCCCTCTTCCCCCCCCCACCCCCCCCCCCCCCACCCCCCCCCCCCCCCCCCCCCCCCCCCCCCCCCCCCCCCCCCCCCCCCCCCCCCCCCCCCCCCACCCCCCCCCCCGCTTCCCATTCCCTCAGCCAGACGCCAGCGATCGTGTTGGGCCCCCCCTGGGGACAGTACTCACTGGGCTCCATCGCTGTATACTTTCATTTCACTCATCTCCGGACAAAACACGGCCGGCCATGAAGGGGAAGACGACGGGGCTTTTCTGTACACTGTTTGTCAGCTTCACTGTCTGTCCCTTTCAGCTCTTGTGATGACGCCGTCCTCTTTGTTTGGCTTACGGCGAAATTATTACTGTGCTTTCACTCTGCTTTCATAACACTTCACTGTTCTTACTAGGGCCAGTCAAAGGGAAGTTCTCATCCCCTTTCACCAACCTCGCCCCCTTACCACCACCACCACACCTTATTTCAATCCCCCCCCCTTCCTGATGATGTTGAAAAGACAGTCAATGAAAGTATAATTTCAGTATAATTCCACATAATAATTATGGCTCCCTCAGAGTCTTTGCACTGATCCTCAGGCACCAAGGGACGGTGAAGTCTGATTTCTTCTGCCAGCGGCCGGAACAGTAGTGAGTGGCTAGTTCGCCAGATCTCAACAGGATTGAAGTCACAATATCCGTGTAGCACGCAACCCCTGGGCCACCATCCAGCATTGGAGAACAGCTTCCAAACAGCTGCGGACAGCTCACTACTGATTTGGAACGTTTTTTAAAATAGAATTTAAAGAAAAAAAGAGAAAAAACAACCCCAATCTTTTTTCCTAACGATGGCTGTCAATGTTCAGCCACATTAACCCCATTCCTTAGCAACAAACGACAATCAATTTGCGTGAGACAGTTTTCAGGTTGCGATTAGCTATTTTTTTTATATTCGATGTCTTTCTTGTTTTCTTAAGATCAACGTTGCATTTCTACATGGATCAGCCGTTATGGAGCAGCCCCCATCAGCTTCAGTTGACTGGTGATCCGGAACCACATCTCTTTCATCTGACCTAGGAAAACTACGTCACTGATAGGTAAGAAAAAAAAAACAGAGCTAGATTACAGCTATTACGCTATACGCAGAGAGAGACGCGTGGCCACACACATGAGATGAAATAACATGATGGCTAGATGTAACGTACAATGAATTGCTAGACGTTGGATCAAAGATGCCTACCGGATACATTCGTTGGCGAACGTATGGTTCCTCCTCAACGTATTGGATCTGAACTTTGAAACCGGCGTTTACAATTTTAACCCAAGGCAATCATTCAATCTCTTTTTCATTTGTTTATTTCTTTGAAACTTAACCCATTCCCTCTTCTCCTTTGAGTCACTGTATTCGGGAAAAAAAACGATATATGCAGAACAACTACATGATCACTGTAAATGCCTCCGTTCAAATTGTATAAAGAAGTAGCTCACCAAACGCCCCTCACCACACCCCTCACCCCGCCCTCCAATGCCACCCCTCTTGCTCTCCAAATCCAAAACAAACAGGGCGCAAAAAAAAAAAAAAAAAAAAAAAAAAAAAAAGCGGAGCGCACACGAAACAGACAGATGGCACCATTTCCTGTTTCCACTACAGGGAACGAGAAATTGGGATAAAAGGGCGGTTACTGTGACAGCAGCCAGACAGCATTCTCTCCCGCGGATGAAAGATCGAAGTAGGTTTATCTGAGGGAATCTTGGCGTAAAGTGTAGGCTCTGTGTTCACATGGAATTTATAGCTCCTGTCACAGCAGACTGTACGCGCAGATGGGATTTAAAGCCCCGACCATCAGTCACCGAAATCTCTTACTTGGCCAGACCACGGGGTCTGTCGTGGCCGACTTTGTCTGAAACTCGACAGACATTGTTATAGATGTCTGTGCGCTGGATGGGAGTCAACATATGGAGAACGTTTTCCTCTGCGTGATTGCAGTTATGCTGGCACGAGTCCGTACAGCAAAGCATCAATCAATGGTACGAATTCTCTATCATTACATGCAAATTATCAATATCATCCTCAAGATCTTCGCATGGTACGCTGAAAACAAATAATCTGTTTAAAGAATGACAGCGAATTTCTGTATGGGCCTGCTGAACGATGTTGGATGTAGGGGGAAGTCTCACCAAAGGGCATCTGGACTTTATTTATGGCAACTTCTCATAAGCAGGCTGAGCTAAATTCATGGTTTACTCTACGCAAGATTTCGGGTGCAGCAGATTCTAAACACATACAGTACGTGAGCGCGCGCGCGCGCGCGCGCACACACACACACACACACACACACCACACACACACACACACACACACACACACACACACACACACGCACGCACGCACGCACGCACACACTTTCAAAACTATTTGGGAGGGAGGTGGGGGGCAGTGAGTCCCGCACTTCACAAACTACTGTATTTCTTTCTTCCCTCCACGTGTTTCTGAACTGAACGCTGTTACTAACACCAAAAAAGAGAGACTACACGTGAAGAGCTGTTGAATAATCTTCCAATGTTCGAAAGAACCCAGACCGGAACACGTTGACCGACAACGAGTGGACAAGACATCAGAACACACCACTGGAAAGTCCACGTAGCATTCCGCCTCCAGAGACCAGCACTACATGCATCAGACAGGTCGCAGAAGTGAGTGACTGTGGTGTGTTCCAATGATGTAGTTACACGCCAAGACACAAGGACAAGGAACCGTGGCCTCTACTGCTCTTAGAAATACAGTCACAGCGGATATTGAACCGCCTTGACATTTGGGTGTCGTGTCTGTCTCTATTGACGGAATGGGAATGATAGATGTTTTGGACGTCTGCACACCAACGGCACCGCTAGCGAACATCAGTCTACAAGCAAACAAAATAAAAAAAAAAACAAGGAAGGCACTGCGATTATGTTATTATATTGGCAATGTTCTGCGTACACATTTCTAACGCAGCAACAGTCGCACGAGCTAAAGTGTGGATACAAGAATTTTCAGTTTGTACGTGAGGGTATTCACTCAGCTGCCCTGGTCATAAATTTGGTAATACAACATAATTATCACACAAAGACAGAGCATTAGTAGGAGCTTTTCTTGTGAACTGACCAAAACCAGGTGGATCAGAGCGGAAGGAGACACAAAGTGGGGCAGAGAAAGAGAGAGAGAGAGACAGACAGACAGAGACAGACAGACAGACAGACAGAGACAGGGAAAGACGGGATGCTCTTCAATAATTTCTTGTAGTTCAGTGAACCTCATGACGTATCTTCGGGCATTCACCCCGAACCCCCCACCCCCCCCCCCCCCACCCCCAATCCCACCCCCACCCCCCACCCCACCCCCAAGTGAATAAAAAAAAACAACACAAAAAACCCCAGAAAAGAAACGAAAGAGAAATCATCACAAACAAGCCAAATAACTACAGGAACAACTTTAAAAAACAAGGAAGAAAAATCAGACCCAGTACAGCAGCAGAAGCGCCCATGACAATGATAATGCACCAAGAAACCAGCCTGCAGCCCCAACAACATTCCGTCCCGGCGGCAGAGCACTTAGCGAACACGTTTACTTTACGCGCCCCCTTTTCATTTATTTATGTATTTATTTATTTATTTACTGGAATGCACTGAAGCCTCTTTAGCTCAAACAGACGCGGGTGTAGCGTAAGCGCATTTTCTCTGTACATCCTTGTGGGCATGGTGAATATGAACTAGGCCGCTGGCAACGACGCCTCGATCCTTGACAACACAGAAAGGGAAACAGCTTCATTATGTCCAGAAGATGTTCCGAGCGCCATACATTTCTAACTAAGACCCTGCCCCCAAGGGGCAATAACAACAGCGAAAACAATTGTTTCTGAGTGATGCACACCCACGTCCTATCTACCACCATTGTTTTATAGTTCACGGGAGCGTTGGGGAGACATTCACCTCCAGTGTCAGGACGATGACTCGAGCGTCGGCTTCATTCACCTCCAGTCCTTGCGGGGCAAAAAAACCCCCTGTAAAACCTGTATGTTTGCAAGTTCACGTGAGTGGTTAAAATGTATTCAATTATAACTAGGAAATCTCTAAAAATGT